>CAIGRB010017796.1:6088-21347 GCA_903798255.1 Fraxinus quadrangulata | reverse complement strand
ATGGACTAAATATATAATGTGGTTGTGGCTTTGAATCGATGGGCTCTTTAAGACTTCCAAAACTCAATTGCCACCTACAAGAAAAACATTTGAAAATACATGAGCGGATAACTTGGTGATTTGATGAACAATCATGCTACATAAATATCAATGTTGATATAAAACTTGATATAATGTCACGTGACATTTTATTATTTGACAGTTTAAAGTATATTCAATTTTTTTATTCAATCATTTATTGTCACATATAATTATGTCAAGCTTTTCGTCAAATCCCTCTTAAAAATAGCTTTATCCTTTGACGAAAGAACTTGCTTTTTCAAGAATGATATTTCTACTAATTTAAGTCCAAGCCCAAGTATGAATTGGATCAAGTGAATGGCAATGTCTAAAGAGTTTAGTCATTTGTACATTAAAAGTGTACATCACTTTTGACAGCATTCAAATTAGCATGATTTGATTGGTGAAAAAATTATTTATTTTTTAAAATTGTCCAATATTGTATTGTCACATGGCATAACATTAAAAATGATGTACATGTAATATGATTATATCTAAATCCCCGTTGTGATTCCCATCTTTTTGTAAGTCCTCTTCATTCCACAACACTGGGCGCCTTTTGGCCTATATCAATCAATTTCTAAAGAGAAAATTGGCATAGTGGTGAAGATGGGTATGATAAGGCTAATTAATTTTGTGACATTTTTATTATCTTTTTTATTAATACTTTCTATTAGATTCTTTTTATATGTGCGAAAATCTTCACAAATATTATTAGATGGTGTAATAGGTTATAAGCCATCGCCAGATACATCGCGAATGGTTTTTTGATTTGATTTAATTTATTAATGAAATTGTGAGTTGTTCTCCAATATTGATCCAAATTCCCGATATTCGTATACGAATTAATAAGTATTCAATGCTTAATTTCTAGTATTCTAATGAATTAATGGAAACTGAACTGTAATCTTATCGTAGTATTCTTTTGACAAATATTAAAACAAAACTCTATCTCTCATTTTTTTTTCTCAAATTCATTTTTAACTACGTATTCTCACAATAAAATATTTTACACATAAATTCAATTTTTTCTACTTTTTAAAAACACATTCTCTAAAAAATTACTACCCAAAACTCACTTTTCCTAAAAAAACTCATTTTAATGATTTTTAAACAGGAGACCATCTATCTATTTTCTTCATTTTATTTTGGAGTTTTTATCTTATAATTGAATGTACTAGCTTTAGATGTGTCATAATGTAAGGATTGTGCCTTCGAGAGCGTCTATTCGAGTTGGAGCATTTAAAAGTTGTTGTATAAAATATTGTTAATTTATTTGATAGTAAATATATCTAAATGACGTATTATGTTTATTATTTCAACTACTTAATTCTCATCTAACGTTGAGATAACAGTCCAATCAAAATGAGAAACGAACATTGTTTTATTTGGTTATAGTTCCAAGAGAATCGAACCAAAGTATGAATCAATGATTTTTTTATAATGAAACCTAATGGATTTTCTTAAGATATGGAACCAAATCGAAACCGAACCATTCGATACTAGTTTGGTTCTAATTTCATTATTGATTGAGAAAAAAGTGAAAGAACATTTGAGGAAGAAAAATCGAAGATTGAGACTTTAATTTTAGAAATCCATGCGACAGTGGTGTCTGAACGCAAGGCATGCGATAATTGTTGGTCTTCATGTGAGAGTCAATGAATAAATTGAAAAGAAGAGAAAAGTGATAAATGAATTAGATTCTGGATCTTCAGTCTCAACATTGAAAATTGAGAAGTCAAAGGTATATAATCATTTTGTCCTGATTTTCAATTGAATTTTAAATTTTTGGTAGGAATTGTGATCCACTAATTTGTTAAAAAATATATGTATAAAAATAATAAAATTTAAATATTGAATTTGGTTCATGTTTCTAGAATTAGAACTGAACAAGAACCAAATGGTTCTCGGTTCTAAGAATTAGAATCATTAATTTTTTTAAGAATTGATTCGAACCACTCAGTTTGATTTGATTTTGATTTGGTTTGATCATTTTGTCCATCCCTAATGAAAACCATTACATGTATGACTAATGGAATTTAGTCAAATTGAGAGCATGCCAAACATGATCCAACTACATTGTCGGAATCAATTATACACTACCTTTTGCGCAATCTAAAAGTATGCATTTCAATTAGGATAACCAAATCTAATGTTTAGTTTATGATCAAACAATGACCCATCGAAATTGGTGCCAAACCCAATTAAAAAATATCACAAAAAATTACTCACATCAAAAGATGAATATTTCTTATATATTGTGATTCATTCTGACATTCAAACTAAATAAAAGCAGACTGCAATATATTCACATAAAAACATAGACGTAGACATACTCATGTGGTCCCTGACGACCACCAAGCGTCTTCAAATGCAGATTTAAAATCACAATATAATTTGATTTTATCATTTCTTTTTCAATATTGCCCAAATAATCCAAAATTACAACTTCTACTCTTCTTTCATAATTATTCTTTAAATATCTCTCCTCGTGTATTAGATCCAAAATTCTTCAAATTCTCACATTCAAAATATTTGAATATTGAAGACGTACTTTTTAAAGAGTTGATACTATAATATTCTCCTGAAATATTAATATAATTACTATTATGCTTCTTAAGGAGCATAACCACAATATTCGCCCAGAAGA
This sequence comes from Fraxinus quadrangulata, assembly GCA_903798255.1. Lineage (NCBI taxonomy): Eukaryota > Viridiplantae > Streptophyta > Magnoliopsida > Lamiales > Oleaceae > Fraxinus > Fraxinus quadrangulata. The sequence goes on along the minus strand of CAIGRB010017796.1, from coordinate 18,637 downwards.
TTCATGTGTATAAATTTCGATTTCTTTAAGAATATGTATACTATGTTCTTATCAATTTTGATTTACCTAAAGCTGTGCTTCTTTTAATACTAGGATATTTTTTCTAAAATATTGAAAAGTATAAATCTGTAACTTTCTACAGTAACAAAATAATATTTTTCAAAACACTAATATCTAGAAATTTCTACCTTTTTCGAAAGCAATAATATATAAACTAGTGTTTTTAATAAAGTAGTGTTTTTTATACATATTAATATATAAAGTCGTGTTTTTTAATAATAAAAAAACTACAATGTAATATTCTTCTAAAGTGTATATTAATAGATTGAAAAGTACAATTAAAAATAGATACTCATATTCGAGATTTGCATTCAAATAATAAATTGATAAAAACTAAAATGATCGTGTAACGTAATTGAATATTTAAAATTCTTGTAGGATGATTAGATATGTTTATAGTATTTCTTCAGAAACAATATTATATTGTTTAGAAATATAACTTGTATACAATTATATTTCTTCAAGAGTATAAGCATAATATTTTTCTGTAATACCAATATGAATAAAGTCGTTCTTTGAAACAAACCAATATTCTTCTACAATAATGGAATATTTGTATATAAATTTTGCATTTTCAGGAGCATTAACATATTTATCAAATTTAGACTTGTATAGAATTAATCTTTAAGACTATTATAATTTTCTTTTAGAATATAGATTTGTATGAGAAATTATTTCTCCAGGAATAGAAAATAATATTCTTATTCAATATTTATGTAGTAGTGTTGTGTTTCTTCAAAAATATCTATACAAGTCTTTTCGTAATATTTATAGTAAGTTGTGCTTAAATATAGATAAGAGTATAACGCTTCTTTTGGAGCATTAATACAATATATTTTTTTTAAATATTGAAATGAATGAAATTGTTCTTCTGCAAGAGTAACATAAGATGTTCATATGTAATAATGATACGTACAATAATACAATATTCTTCTAGAATATTAATGTTAAATTGATACTCCAATTATATAATAGTTTTCTAGAATATGGGTAAGATGTGATAAACTTCATTTGAACCAATGTATACAGCTTTGTCGTTATACAATTCGAATGAGAGAAAACATTTTCTATTAAAGAGGAAGAGTTCCTTTGTTAGTTCAATTAGTCAGAGCTTTGTGGCTTGGTTTTAAACAAAGAAAAAACATCAATTTTTTATTGCTTAATTGATTAGGATCTCGTGTTGATAAGATATTATAAAGAAAGAACAATATAAGAGAATTAATAAAGTCAAAAATCAAATATGTATTTCATTATAACAATGCATTTTATATAAAATTTCAATAAGAGTTGCAATCAAAATAGAATAAGCTTTTCTAAAGTAAGTAAGACTTATTATCTAAGTATTCTGATAACCAGTTAGTCATAAATAATTATTCCACAGTTACTTTTGCGTGTTTGTGCACTATTATGTAACCATTTTTTTTTTTTAAATTTTTTATGTTTTGTTTTGATTCAGTTATTTTTGCACCTACAATTAATCGCGGTGTAATGAATTTTAATGATGATGTTGAATTAAATGGAGAGGGTTGGACAAATGCACATGAAATTGCCCCAATTAGGTTAGCTAAAAATATACTGCAAGAGGTATTGTTTTCAGATTTTGAAATTATTTTTTTCAGCATAAATTATGAGTGTTTATGTATAATATAATTTTGTTTTTAAATATTTATGATATTTTGTTCAGTTTGTTGGTGCATTGTCGACTAATAATTGTGGGATCGAAATGAATTAAGATTGACCTACAAGAGAACACTTTCTTTTTTCTTTTTCTTTTTTTTTATAACATCCAAAAATGTTTATTTGAGTTTTTTCTTTCAAGAACTTATTTGGGTTTGTGCACTATATAATTTGACTGTTTTTCATGTTTTTTAAATGCAATCTGATTGTGAACCTCCGGTAGATATTGTCGATGATATGACTTGTGTACTTTGGCTTTAATGTTTGGTTTACGTCCTCCCTATGGACCTGATGTTGATGCATACGAGAGTTGGTACAAGAGAAGAATCGTATTGCAGATAAGTAAGTTCCATTTTTAAAAATAATTATTTTATAACAAGTGTCATGGTATGTGACCTCTCCTTTTGTGATGTAGGGATAAGCATTTCGATGATGATAATATTGATGATGTTCTTTATTTCTACTTTAGTGAGATAATAAGTTCTTCTCAATAGTGGTAGTACGAATTATTTACATCTGAGGAGTTTTTGGATGATACAATAAGATTTTTTTAGCTGTTTTTAAAGACATTTCTATGTGTTTTCAAGTTTATTGTCGATTTATTTGACACTTATTTTGTGACACATTGATGTTCATTTTTATTATCTTCGAAAGATGATAAGGTATATGATAATGTGATAAATAAGTTACAACTACAGACTTTGCCTTCGACAGCCAAATCAGGGTGTATATGATGATTTTCTGAAAGATATTTCTGTCCTTGCGATATTTAAGATGATGAATATTTAAGATGATGAACAACTTTGTAATAATCAGCTTTAAAATTGAATAAAAAAAGTTTGGAGTGGTCCAAATTATTATATCATATTCTCGATATTTTGAGTTCAAAATCATTGAGTTATTGATGAAGGTGTGTTTCACGTTTGAACAATCTAATATATATTCATTTTTCACATGTTTCTATTCTATGACATTGGAACGTAAGATATTTACACTACCTGTAGTATAGTATCGATCCTTGTATGAAATTATGCGAGTCTCATAAACACATCCACACCAGTGCATATATGCATGGGTTAGTGAAAGGGTCGTACCGTGCTACTTGTGCAAACGGCCGAGTCGACCAAGCATGTCCTTTTCGACTCTCATAATTATTATGGAATCCAATGTCTCGAAACTTTGCTTATGAAAGGACTTGCTCAGCTGCATGTGCAAACGGCCTAGTCGGTGAGGTCTATTTTTGACACCTCCATCCAATGTCTCAAAGCTCCGCCTCACCCCACCGATTAAATTCGACTAGACATATAATTGATCTCCTATTTGTTTTAGATAAAATCAAAATTTTAGTAGAATTTGATAAAAGTTGATCAAATGTGTGGTTGAAAAGTTGTGAGCTCTATTTCTCATAAACTGTGTAATTAAAATTAATTGATAATTTTGACTTTGATTTTGATTAATTTTTTAACCGAACCAAATAGGGGTTGAATCTTCACTATTGCCTCTCGCCTTAGCGCCCAAATCGGCATAAGCCTAATTGGCCAAAATCCAATGGCCTAAAAGTAAAGAAATGACTGAAGCCCACTTGCAGTGGCGCATAGGCCGAAGTCCAGAAATTTTGAGGCGCCATTGCCTGAGGCCCAATATCTCTCCGAGGCCCAACATTACCGAAGCACCTCAATGCCGACGCTCAGGAGAAAGCGGAAATACTAAAACAAATTGATAAAGTTCCGACGCTGAAGTACTACTTGTTCAACTGAAGCCCCGAAGCTTATACCTCAAATCGAGGCTCAATAATGCAGAATCTGAAGCTCAAACTATGACAAATGATGACATAAGATTGAAGATCTTAAAGTGCATAAAATCCTCTTGGAATGATTGATTGGATAACTGCAATGAGTAGAAAGGGTTAATCATGTCAACATGGGGCATGGGTTGGCCGCATCTTTCAGAAGCATTTTAAGGCGCCATGAGCTAAAACAGTCAGAAATGATGCCTATGAGGTGATGTTTCGATCAAAGAGATGATATCACGTGTCCCATCATCCAACGATTATTATTGTACATGTAATACTATAAATAATCTATTTTAGTGTCATAACAGGGGTCGGGAAAAATGGGAGATCAATAACACAAACATATTCCCTCCCTTTGATGTTGGAATTTCGAAGAAGAACATTGTGTAATATCGGTGTTTATTTTGTTTCTTTATTATCGTATTTTGTTGTTTTTTTATTTACCGGATCCCGAACATATTTGTTTCGTGCCAAAAGTTTCTCCCACTTTCAAACTCAACATTTTCGACTAGCAATCTGTCAACACGTATCGAAATTAGCTTACCAAGACACGAGTGAGCCCGATATTTGTTGACTCATTTTTTGTGGTCAACAAATTGACGCCGTCCATGGGAAACACTACTAAAAACCACGAACATCCTCGTGAAAAAAAAAACTTGTTGGGAAGAGTTGGGTATCCTCCTTGAAAAAGGATTTATTCTTGAAAAAGAACAAGAGGAAGCCCCCAAAAGTTTGAAGACAACATCTTTAAAGGAAATGAGCTCCGACCGTGAAGTTTTTCCCAGGAGGGTAAGGGAGAATCCTACTGAAGAGGTTCCACTAGTGGCCACCCCAGCGGGTCGGCGCCAACTTCACCACCATTGTAAGCATGGTGGGATGAGGCTAGTTAACCAATTTACCCTGAAGGTAACAATCATGGCTGCCAACATGAGGAACATCGCCCACCAAAACATGACCATTTAGGAACTTTTCAGGCAAATGCAAGGTCGAAGAGGTCCTCTTATTCTCCCTTATGCACCAAATAATCCTCATGATGATGAGGTCCAAAGTCAAATGGTCCCATCTCCTAGGTGAAACCGAGATGTATACCCCTTTGAAAGGGAAGTGGGAGTGGATGTCTCCTTGAATTATGCTCCCGCCAAACCCACCGAGGCCCAGGAAGACATGGATGACGTTTTTTCCCTTGAATATGAACCCGAGCGACAAAGGTCTGTAAGTGTATTTGATAGGATCAGCCCTATAGGACCTAGGTATAGGCCATCTCAACCACCACTTGAGCCTAGAAATAGGCCTCAGCCACCACCTCCTGAAACTCAGCAGCCGAAAGAAAGGCAAGGATATGACCCACAGGTTGCAGCGCCTAGAAATAGGCAGCATAAGAGAGAAGAAGTGAGAGATCAGGTAGTTCCATCACATCTCCCACCAAGATATCAGGTGGATGAAGAGGACTCAGATGATCCCTAAAGATCATGTGACTTAGATGAAGACGACGACGAAAACTTACATTTTTTACAAGAATTAAGGAATGCACCTGTCCCAAGCCATTATGTACCACCAAAAATACAAAAGTACGGCGAAAGAGACGACTTGCCAAACATTTATATTGTTATAAAATACACATGAGCCTGAAAGGCATAGCCTCCGTCGTCAAATGCATAGCATTCCACATCACTCTGAGTAGAGTGATCGAGATTTGGTATAGTAGACTATCCCCATGAAGTATCCAGAGCCGGCCACAAGTTAAGAATACATTCCTAAAGAGATTTCCCGTGAGCAAAGAGGGAGAAACTCCCATCCAACGCCTTCAGGACATGAGACAACAATTTGGAGAAACATTGAAAAGTTTCCTGGCCTACTTCACTGGTGAAATGACATAATGTGTTCAAGTTACTGATCGGCAAGCATTATCCGCATTGCGAAGCGGTTTGAATATGAACACCCTATTTTGGAGGGACGTGCAAAATCAGGACCCCACCAGCTATGATGCTTTGCTCAAAATAATGAGGTGAGAAATCATCAATAGTGTTGCTTCTGGCAAATTCTTGGGGTATATGGTGAATCAAAGAGGAATATAGGCTAATCCAGAGGAAATTCGGGCATTGATTGAGATAAGGTCACCATAAAGGCCCAAGGAAATGCAAAGTCTAATTGGGCGAATAGCGGCTCTAAGCCTTTCGTATCTAGAGCTATCGATAAATGGCTCACTTTCTTTAAAATATTGGAAGGGGATAGAAGGTTTCAATGGACGAATGAGTGTGAAGAGGCCTTCCAAAGGTTGAAGAAGCTCCTAGGACAGGCCCCCTCCTCTCAAAGCCCGAGTCTGGAGAGGCTTTACAACTCTATTTGGCTGTTTTTAATGAAGTCATCAGCGTGGTTCTCATATGAAAAGAGGAGGCCCTTCAATTTCCTATCTAGTATGTGGGTAAAACACTTCTAGCAGCGAAAACCCACTATCATGATATGGAGAAATTAGCTATAGCACTAATCACGGACTCTAGGAAATTGAGGCCATATTTTCAAGCTTACACTATACATGTGCTAACCAACTTTCCACTTAGGCAAGTGCTCCAAAAGCCCGACGCCTCTAGAAGATTATTGAAATGGGCTGTTGAACTTAGCGAGTTCGATATCGTCTACAAATCAAGAGCGATCATCAAAGGTCAAGCCCTCGCCAATTTCGTTGCAGAATTTCCTAATGTCCCAGAGGTGGAAGAAATAATGGAACCTACCGAGCCTCCCACTTGGAGTTTATTCATTGATGGTTTATCTCGAAGAATGGGATCATGCGCGGGCGTGGTCTTAATCAGCCCGAGAGACACAAGCTCAATTGTACAGTAAGGTTTAGGTTCAAAGCTACCAACAATGTGGTCGAGTATGAGGTATTGTTAGCCGGCCTGAAGTTAGCTAAAGAAATGCAAGTGAAAATGTTGCTCGTTAATAACAATTCTCAGATGGTAGTTAGCCAGGTTAATGGTAACTTTACCACAAGGGACAAAGCCATGGCTACGTACCTCAAGTTGGTGATGGACCTACTCTCAACTTTTGAAAAGTTTGAACTAACTTAGATTCCTCGCATTGAGAACGCTCATGCTGACGCTTTATCCAAATTAGTTAGTAGCAAATATTCTGAGCTACTAATGATGGTGTCGATCGAGCATCTCTTGGAACCATCCACTTCTAAAGCAAAGGAAATTATATATGTAGAAGGGGATGAAGTGCTCTATAAGAGAAGATTCTCCATGCCCCTCCTCCGATATGTGGGGGGAGGAGAAGCTACCTACATTCTTCGTGAGATACATGAGGGAGTTTACGGCAACCACACCAGAGGATTTCATTGGCATAAAAGTACTTCGACAAGGGTACTACTGGCCTACTTTGAAGAAAGACGATATTCAATTTGTACGAAAATGCTAGAATGCCAATGTTTCTCTCCCTTCCAGAGATAGCCCTACCAGGAGCTAATAGTAGTATCCAACCCCTGGCCTTTTGCCAAATAGGGTATTGACCTTATAGGCCCTCTACCTAAAGGTAGGGGTAGCGCAAGCTTCACTATTGTCGTCGTCGATTATTTCACAAAATGAGTTGAAGCCGAACCTCTGGGAAAAATTACAGAAGCCAACACTTTCAAATTCGTATGGAAAAACATCATATGCCGATTTGGAATTCCCCAGTTGATTATATCTGATAATGGGCGTTAATTCGACAACAAAAAGTTCAGGGACTTGTGTGAAGAGCTTGGGATCAAAAAAATATTTTTCAACACTGTACCACCCTTAAGCGAATGGAGAAGTGGAAGCTATGAACAAAACCATAAAGTATATCTTGAAGAATGCCTCTAAGGGAGCGTGGGTAGATGAATTGCCACAGGCGTTATGGACAATCAGGACTACGAGTCAAACCTCAACAGGAGAAACCCCATTCTCGATAGCTTACGATGCAGAGGCAATGAGCTCGGTAGAAGTCGGTTTACCCTTTCCCTGTCTATTGCAATTTAATGAAATATCAAACGATGAATTAAAAAGATGTGAGCTGGATCTCGATGAAAGGAGAGATGAATCCCAGGTAAGGCTAGCCTCATATCAAAAGAAGATGATCCGTTACTACAATGCAAAGACTAAGAAAAGATCTTTCTGAGCGAACGATCTTGTGCTTAAAAAAGTGTTCATATCTGCCAGAGAACTGGGAACAGGCACCTTGGGTTCAAATTGGGAAGGACTATATCATATTAAAAAAGAGTTACGACCAGAGACTTATTGGATAGAAGACCTGAATTGAAAAGTGCCACCGCACTCGTGGAACGTCGAACATCTTAGAATAAATCATCAATAAACAGGTTGTAGTTGGAATAACCCTCCCACCCTTTGTAAATATTTTTGGAGTTCAATGAAATGATGTTGTAAACTAAAATGCGTACAACACAAGCCTTCCATGATAAGGTTGAACGTCATGGGGGAAGCCTCCACATGGATGCACCATCCACCATGTGGGGAAGCGTGGACGCCTCAAAAGAGAGGATCTGATCCCAACATGGATTACCTCATTGATCCTTCGAGGCGTACAACATAAACCTCCTATGACGAAGTTGAACGTCATAGGAGAAGCTTCCACGTGGATGTACCATCCATCATGGGGAAGCGTGGGCACTTCGAAAGGAAGAATTCGATCCCAAAGGGGATTACCTCATTGATCCTCTGAGGTGTACAACACAAGCCCTCATGACGAGGGTGAACGTCATGAAACATGAAACATAAATTGTTCAAGTTGTGGTTGACGTGCATCTACTTGTTTAAATTCAAATTGTTCAAATTGTGGTTGAAGTGCATCTACTTTTTTAAATTCAGATTGTTCAAGTTGTGGCTGATTGCATCTAATTGTTTAAATTTAGATTGTTTAAGTTGTTGCTGAAGTGCATCTACTTGTTTAATTTCAAATTGTTCAAGTTGTGGCTGAAGTACATCTACTTGTTTAAATTCTGATTGTTCAAGTTGTTGATGAAGTGCATCTACTTGTTTAATTTCATATTGTTCAAATTGTTCAAGTTGTGGTTGAAGTGCATCTACTTGTTTAAATTCAGATTGTTCAAGTTGTTGCTGAAGTTCATCTGCTTGTTTAAATTTCAGATTGTTCAGATTATTCAAGAGTTCAAAAACAATGAAGAACAGGAAATAGGAGAAACATAGATTGCGTTAATGAGAAGTTTGTACATAAACGTGGGCCTCAGCCATTACATAGAAGATTTCCCTGGAGTCCTCGTAACTGGGACCTTCTTCTTAATAGCCTCTAATGTCTGCACCATCTCCTTGGCAGCCTCTTCATTGGTCCTCACCTTCTGGGCCTTGAAAGCATCAAATGATACCTACATCAACTTGGGAGGTGGTGGAGGTAGAGTTGACTTGCCACCTTGGATGACAATAGTCCCGAACATCCCAGGAGAGGGGTTACTTCCATGGGTCAACTTTCTCTTCTTCTGGGCCTAATCCACTTTGCATTTGCCTTTATCTCCCTGGGTCATTCCTCATCGTCTCTCTCAGCATGCTCTTTGATGAGGCGCTTAAGTTTTTCCCTCGTGTGCTTTGTACCACCAGAAGAGGGCTTCATCGCCCTGGAGCTCATAGTGGAAGTGGCCTTCAAAATTGAGGCCATGTCTGGTATGGGGTATTTCTTCTTCCCAAAATCATCTGCAGACAAAGAGTTAACAGTTAAAACATGCATCATACAATGCCACCTATTGACTCAAGAGTTTCAGTTCTTATCCTTTGAGGCCGTCAGTCCGAGGTCGATAAAAACCCTATTTCTGTCGATTAAAAGATCAAAGTGGTGCGACCTCTGAGGACTTCCGTAGATATCCTCAATCAAGTCCCACTCTGCTTGGGACAATTCGAAGCGAGACCTAGAATCTGCAACAAAATAAATATAGAGCTCAGAATGTTGACCTACTGAAAGATGATAAATTTAAATGTGAAGTACTCATAAGCTTTGGAGTATTGGGTGGCACGGTACAGGCTGGGGCTTTTTCCCCCTCAACCATTTGCCATTTTCCCATAGCCCAAAACCAGGACTCATTCCATTGGTTGATGGAAGAAGGCAGACCTGCTATGAAGGGGAAATGAGCTCCCCAGGGTATCATATAGTACCGACCCTTAGACTCATCCTTCCCAAGTATCCTAGGCTGGAAGAGGGTCTGGAAGATGTGGAGGGGCATGTCCTCACCCATGGAAGTTTCATTCTATAGGAAATATGCCCCCACCCATTAGGTAGTAATTGGGTGGGAGTCAACATGTAGAACCTCAGCACTGCCCTAAAAAGGGGATGCCGAGGCAGATGCATACCTGCTTTAAACATGTATTCACTAATAGCCACACAATCTGGTATCGGATAACAGGCTCGTTCTAGGGTTTCAGGTACTAGGAGTTCTACCGAATCAGGGATCCTATACTTATCCATAATTTCGGCTAATTTTTCAGAAGTCACCGCAGAAGGTATCCTAACGTCCCCCACCCAGCCTCGTAATCTATGGGGGCTTCACTCACAGCGTAATACTCACATTCTTACCCCTCGAAAGAACCCCATAATTTAGCTATTGTTACCTTCCTACTGGTGTCACTTCAACTAGAAGCCATATATAAATGAAAGATGAAAGATGAAGGAGAAAGAAAGCAAGGAAGGATTAAAAGTTTGAGGAATTACCTAAAGTGAAGAAACTCTTAAGGAGAAGACGTTGCCAAAGAATGAGTAAATAACTAGAAAAGTTCGAATGTCGGGAGAAATTCAAAGATTTTGCAAAAAGAGGAAGCTGACGTGTGAGAGGAATTTTACCTTTTATAAGGGACAAGGACAATGCTCAATTGTTGGATCTATGCTTGCTTCATCTGAAGCATCCAATTATGAACGCATTTGAGGTGTTAAATTCAAATAGTTTTTTTATTGATGCCTCAGATTAACGCGTGTTTCTCACACACAAGTTTTGGCGTGCCAACCTCAAAATACGGCATCATAATCATCATTACATATTCAATGAATAACAGCTGGATGTGTATTAGAAGTCGTAACACTACACTTGTCTTTTGATAACCCTAAAATAACTAATCAAGGGGGGGTGAATTGGTTTTTGAAACTTTTTCGACAATTTGTCTCAAACTTATTTAATTCACAAGATATAAATGCAAAGTGTAATATGAGAAATAATTATGCAAATTTAATAATTTAATTCAAGTATGGATATGACACAATATAAAAGACAATTTAAAGTAAAGTGCACGAATGTAAAGATAACAAACAAATTTAATGGGATTCGATACACAATGTATTCTACGTCCCCGTTATCAAGTTCTCCGTCACGAGTAAGGCCAATTACACTATAATGGTAACTTACAAACAATGAGTACCAATTTTTCAGTGACTTACAATAAGGAGCACTTATCATTAAGTCACTTACAACAAGGAGCACATATCCTTAACAACAATCAAGTTTTCACAATACTCTCGAAACCAGCAAAATACAAATAATAATTTTACAATTGAAAAAATTCTCTTAACAAATGATATAATGAAATCAAGTATTTAGAGAGTTAGGATAACACTTCAATAGATAACAAATAGTAAAGTTTAAGTGTTTATGTAATAAACTTTGATAAATGATGGATAATGAAATAATTTGTATCTTTATATCAAAGTTTTCCACATATGATTTCTCTTAACAAATAATATAAGTTAAATATGAAGATAGATTTACACTTCAATATAAGTGTTGGTAAAGAAAACTTTTATCAAGAATTGAAAGTAGATAAAATTGAAAAGTTTTCTTGCAAGGTAGAATCCTTGATGAAATAGATGAAACTAGTTTTAATCAATCAATATATTCTTTGTAATAAATGAAATAAAATGTATATTCAAGTAAGCTCAATAATTTTCAATAAATAAACTCTCTTAATTGCTCTTGTAGGTTGTTGAAATTGAATGCAAAATAGATGAATATTTATAGAGCAAAAGAGACACACTCAGTCACTTTCGATTGACCAATTTTAGTTGATCGAAAGTGTGAATATAGCCGTTATAGAAATCAAACTGTTGGAGTTTCGGTCAACCGGTAATGGCCTTTTGAAACTTGATAGGCATAATGTAAAAACTGGTAAGCTGCAAATTCGGCGAGCTGCATTTCAGTCGATCGGAGTGCTAAATCCGGTGAGATGCAATTCCGGTAATTAGTGTAAATATGGTAAGAGGCATGCAAATACGGTAAGCAACCTATTTCGGTCAATCGGTGTGTATTTCGGTTGACCGAAATATATAAGTTTTGGAATTTTTTTATATCAAAATATTCATTTTTCCAAAATCATTTTTATATTAAAAATATGTTTTATGCAAGTGATGAATTTATGAGAAATAGTTTGAGTTTTATGCATTTGCTAAAATAGATAAGTTATACATTTACATAGAAATCGAGGCAACTTCTAAAACTCTATTCTTCAACGTTCTTGTTCTCTTCGAGTCTCTTTTGATTGTTTGTTCTTCAACGGATGACGATTTGAGCGTTTGAATGTTTTTGAAAATTTATTTATGAAAAACTTAAGAAATAAGATTTGTTAGAAATATAAGTATATTGTTTGTTATAATCAAAACAAGTGGTGCTATATTGAATCATAGGTCAACAATTTCCCCCTTTTTGATTATGACAAACAATATGTGATTTGTAGAAATATATAAAATATTTTCCCTATCTTTTATACATCAATGGGAACCAAGTTTGTATCATATATAGCATGATGTTTTAAAGACATGTATTTCCACATTTCATTGACATAGTAAATCACATCTAAAAGTTATAGAAATAATTGAACTCACAAATTCCATAATGATAGTTGAAGTCAAAAATTATAATTGCAACTCACAATACATAGTTCATAACAAAATAGAATTAACAAGTCACAATTACAATCACATTTTCCTTCATTTTTCCCCTTTTGGCATCATCAAAAAGAAATGGGGATAATGAAGCTAGAAGAAATTCTCCCTTAATTAAG
>CAIGRB010017776.1:0-17546 GCA_903798255.1 Fraxinus quadrangulata | reverse complement strand
CCCATTTTTTTTTTCAAAAATATACATTCTTGAATAGTGTTTTGATCACATTTCAACCACACATTTTTTAATAAAATAATATTACACACAAACCCAATTTTTTTTCTTATTTTTTAACCACACATTTTCCATCAAAATACACTATTCAAAATAGGGCTCAAACAAGCCCTGAGAGTAGGCAGTAGCCAATAGCCATGGGCAGCTAGAGATTTTAGAGGATGAATGAAATGGACCCATTAATAAAAGATATACATATAAAGCGACACGAGTTAAAACAAAGGAGAGATAGAAATAGAGATACGGATAGATTTAGAGAGAGAAACAAGAATGAGAAAACCATTACACATTACTCTTTTGTGCAACAGTTCCACTCACTTCTATTGCAGCCTTTAAAGTCCATCCCTCTTACCCTCCTCTCTCTGTATCTCTCATTTAAAGTTTCACTTAAGGTAGGTCTGCCCTTGAATAATAGTATGTTTGGTAGCGTGAGGATTAGATAGTCCTGTTCATTATAGTGTACAAATAGTGTTCTCCAGAATTACGTACCAAACATGCACTAATAATGGTCAATGGTTTGACCTTTCGATATAAATGAACAAAATGGACACAAAATGATTAAAATTTGTTAGATCAAGCTACCACTTACCTGGAATGGACCAAATATTTCTTTGGTTACAAGCTCATAATTGTTGTCCTTGAGTATTTCTTCCAGTGGAACAAAAACAGCAGTAGGTTTAATAGCTCCATAAATAGCAGGAATATTATGGTTTTCTAAAGCTTCACCACCAAACAGAAGCTTCGATCCTGATATCTGAAGCAATTGATTCATGTGACCTAGCATTGCTTCGGTCGTGAACTGCAAAAAGATAATGACATATGGAGGTAATTTTATCACAAAAATTTGATAGTAAAAGTGTTTGTGGAACTAGAAAGGGCCAGACCACAATGACCGAATTGATTATCTTCATATTCTGGTCGAATCTTATTAATAAAAAATTGCAAATAAAATGCGATAAAATGAACAATAGCAACATAAATTAAAGAACTTAAAAAGTCACTTACAGTAAGGACAGGGCCAACAGTTAGATCATCAAGCTTCCTTCTTGCAGCAATATCAGTCATTTTGCGTAAGAGCGGAGTTTTAGTCCAATTCTGAACTAGCACAAACAGTTTCAAAAAGAAATTCGTAACGTGAACGAAAAAATGAAAGTTCAATCAAGTAAATACACACAACGAAAAAGTTAACCTGTGATTGAACCACTAATAGCCACAGAGCGAGGGACTCTCGGAGCTTACCTCATGCATGAAAAGTATTGATTGGGCAGAGCACTTTTGACCGCTGCATGCATATGCATCTTGATCACAGACCCATGCAACATAATCCACCTGTCAAAGAAAATAACAACCAACTTATTTGAGACACCTAGACATCAAATTCCCGTTATCCAGTACAAGAAGACCTGAAAGCATATTTTGCAAATTTGAAGCTACATGTTATCAACCTCCTGGACATCAGGACCAAGAATCTTCCAATCAAATCCAGCGTCTTCCAGTTTGATGCGGCCTTTCAAGTCAACTGCCAACTTATCTGCAACTCTCGAACTGCCAGTGAAGAGGGTCATGCGCGGTTCTGCCTAATGATAAAATTTAAATAGGGAATATTTGTCATTTGAAAATATAGTTTATTCCACAAATACTATGGACAACAGGCAAATACTACAATGACCTTTACTAAAAAATCCATCATCTCTTGATTTATCACATTTAGAAGGCATTCTCAGTAAGATGAAATGAAGATTTAGAAATTAGAAGTAGAATAAAAGAAGAAACTAAACAAGCCTACAGGGAGAGCACTAGGCCAAGGGCTAAGATCCAGTGATTCACCAACTCTGTCCTCTCTCAAGACAATGACCCTAACCCTTGGATAGCACAAGGCCAAGGTGAGCGGTCCCACTTGACAATCACTAACTATCAATTTTGAGAGAGTTGAGATAAATTGAGTTAAAAGGTAATTGGAGCACAAAAATGTGGTTTAAGGGTTAATTTACAGAGGCAGAAAGTAGAACTTTTAAAATATAATTCTACAGTTATCTTCCACTACCTCCCAAGCTAATCATATGCTGCATAATTTGATAGAAGGCAAAAAGATTCAGTATTCGTGCATAAATAGGCCTCCATAAATGCACAACTCTTGGAGGTATCTAGACAATTTAAGCATTCTCTAAGTTTTTTTAATTACTATTCAGCATATTGGTTCTTATTTATTTATTTATTTTAGGAGGGAGGTTTGGTGCGTGGATGTGGTGGGGAGTTACTGTATCAGAACATAATATATTTCAGCCCCGGTTTGGTCCCCATTCTTAAAACTCATTTTCAACCACACATTTTATGGACCCATAACATCAACTTTTCAACCACTCATTTCACTAACTTTTATCAAAATCTACATCTACTATTTATCCAAACCAAACAAGGGCTAAGATGATAATGCTGAAGGCTTTTGAGAGTAATGAAGCACCAGTGTATAATAGAAAAAAGGAATTGAAGACATCATGTGTGATATATACAGCAACTTGTCTTAACTATCTAGTATCCAACCTCTTTAAGAAGTTTGTTCATGGTCTTTCCATCAGAATTTATGAAATCAACATCCTCCATGGGCAACCCACAATCATGGAGTAGACGAATCATTTGTTCCATAACAATGCAGACCTATGGAACATTAGAAAACAAAAACATGAATAGTTGGCCCTAAGAAATATCAAAGCCTATTGAAAGAGGAACAGAATCTTGTTTCTTAAAAAGAGTACACAATGAATGAAGAAGAACATCTTAAAAAGAAAGCAGAACTACCCATATCAGCAGACAATAATAAAATCACTAATGCTAAAGAAGTCGTCTCTTGGCTTAAAAAATTAGGCTTGATTACCAATCACAACCTTCTAAAGAACCGTGAGAGCTTACCTTGCTATCAACTTTAACAACTGGCTTGTTCCCCATATAAAGTGCACCCATCAGCTGAAGCAGGGGAATCTCCAAAGGAAAATTGAAGGGAGTAATTATTGCCACCTGCACCAAAAAAATTTCAATCGACTCTTATCAAACATTATCGTTAAATAGACAATTACTGCAGCATATTAGAAACTTAACTAAGCAAGCAGAGAGCTGCAAGAAGTCCAAAATTATTATTACATAATGCTGCAGGATACATGAAAATGAAATCTGACTGCAGTTAATATATATTAAGTGACCTGTTAACATATTCTTTATACGTGACTCCCACCAACATGAGCATTTTGTTAATACTGTTTCAGGCATAATGGTGATACTCCAGATTAGGTCTCTAAAGCTTCAGGGCATAATTGTATATTATTCCACAAGATTGTAACATTATTTAAATGCGATCTTAAGGAAAAGGACAACAGTACATCACAGTGAACATGACTCATGAGAGGAGATGCAAGCATAGTCATTTTCGGTTAAGCTCTCCATTTTTACCCATAGTAGCTACACAATTTCATTTATCCAATGCGCACGACTGCCAGTATTTTTCACATATAAATATTAATTCTAATCAGAATTTTTATCAATATTGACTTACAGGGCCATAAGGCCAGCGAAAACCATGGCTCTGCTGTCCCAAATGATTACCAGGTACTGCAAACGACCTGGCCAGAAAACGAACCTGCCAGAGGAATTCAAAGTCAAGTCAATGAAATATTTGAAATCTATAATGGGATAGGACTATTTACGAATATTAATCAAAAGAGACTTCCTAGCTAAACCCATTGGAGATGAGATTATGTCTGATCTTGTAGAAGTTGTAGCATTATTGAATGAAAAGATCAATTGAGAGCAGAGAAGAGGAATCATATTTGGTCAGTTATTTAAGTCTCTGACTAAACAAAACCAGTAACATACTTCAGTCAAAAGCAATTAAATTGCAGACGCTGTAGTTTATGAGACTGTTCTGTTCTCCTTAGGTTGAATAAAAACCAAGCATTCAACAGGCCAAATGTCACGTACCTGATCACCACAGAAATTTTCAAGAAATTTCTGAGTGACATAAACTTCTCCAAGAGCCTGCTGGTAACTCTTTGGAGCCACTCTTTGTATCAACTTTGAAAAAAAATCAGAAACCTAGAAATGTAACTATTGAAGTGAGAGTTTGACATATAATTATTTTTTTGAAGTGTTTAATTTTCCAGGATATTTAAGTATTCACCTCAGGCAGAGAAAGCTGGTAAGCTGCCTTAGCTGATACGTCTCCAAACATGAGGTACCTGAGACACATTGGTCTTTCAGAAGTTATACCAATTTTCAGGAATATAACATCAAAAATTAAAAAACATTATAGTATATACTATGTAGCACGGACACTTCAACTAGGATAGCGTGTCCATGTTGGACACGTGTTGGATACCGACACTCTTCGGACACTATGTCATGGTCATTTTTTTCTTTATAAAAAATATTATATATTTTTAACTCTCCGTTATTATTAAATAACAAATAGTTGCTCATATTAAAAGAGTTCAACATGAAAAATTAATGACAAGTATTAAAAATTAATAACAAGTATAAAAACTAATTTATACTATATAGATGAAAAATTTTAAAGAATTTAATCAACGTGTCGTGCGAGTACTTTTTTGAAAAATCGATCTTAGTTCCTTAACTAGAGTTATTAAGAAAAGATATAGTAGTATAATAATCCATAGATTTGATTGAAGAAAGAAAAAAATAAGTACCGTGTCATAGAAAAAGAAATAAAACTAGACAAACCTCTCTGGTGCTTTGAATGGATTATGTAAACCATGTTTAGGGCACTTCGACAAGCTCTCTACAAATGGCTGCACGAGTTATGAAGCGTAAAAGACTTTTCCAAAAAAGGAACTTCTATAATTGAGAAATTTTGGTAAAAAGGGATAAACACAAGTATGACAGGCTCCAATTGTTTGGAGGCCACAATCGACCAATTATTACACGTCCGATAAAGCTTACAATTGCTTTCAAACTCTATTTTTATACAGAAATTCCTTAAAGCCCACACCATTTAGCTACTTTTACCCATTTATTATCTACACATTTTGTAGAATTCACTACTTATAAGCACTTAAAAGTAATACCAAACAAGTATTTTATATCTACTCGCTCGATAAAAAAGGTTTGTTTTATAGAAATTCAAAGCAATCACTTTATGATGTGCTCATGTGGCTTACCTGTAACCCTGTTTCATCTACTTCTGCCACTTTGATGAATGGTTCCCCATTTAAAGGATCCACAATTGTATTCCAATTAGAAGACCTCGTCCATTTTCCCTGCACTGTAATAGACAACAACCATTTCATTCACACCATTGATTGTTCAAGTGTCACATATAATGCAAAATACTTGCTCAAATTCTAGCAGTCCACATCACTTCATCACATCAAAAATGTTAGCAACACATAACTTATAGCACCATTTAGCTCATTTGTCAATAGAAACTACATGTAACTCATATATAGTAGACAATGATAACAAATAATTTCCTTGTATTATTAACTGAATCATTTTTGCAAATAAATGAGACTAGCTGCTACAATTGTATCACATACCCAAATTTTGTACTTCAGCTGGTTGAGAACCTGATAGTTCCTCAGTTTTTACTGTGGCAAATGGCAGGGAATGGACAGGTCTGCATTGTATATAAGATTTAAGAAGTCATTTACAGTTACGATTAGCAAAGTAACTAGGAAAAAAATGAGAGTGACAGTACTGCAAAGTGTAGCATGATGTGAACAACACACCGACGACAGCCTAATTTCCCCAAAAATTTACATTAGTCCTTTTCCCTCGATCCAGTTGAACTACCGCCACATCCTCAAAAAGATCCAGAACAATCATATTCTTTACAACCAAATTACACTACGTTAACTTTTGTCCTCCTCTCCCTTTCTTCACCCCTCTCTAGCAGAATTATTCCCACACTAGTTATACATATTTGATCAAATGAAGCATATATCACCACACCAAGAGAAATCAATATGTTTTAAACTGAAATAGAGGAAAATGCAAATATTTGCATTTATTTCACTTATTTCAAATCATCACTTAAGTTGAATACAAATAAAACTCCTTATGACAAACATCCGTACACTTAAAAAAGTGTCGTGATCCACAGTATCCACCTGCCATTTTTCTTTTTCGTGCAAGGGACAATAAAATTTTGGAATAACTATCCAAATTCCACTACAAGAGTCCCGGTTTGTATTAGTCCAAAAATGAGGTTGATGACATTCTGAAATATCAGAACTCACATAAATCAGTTCCATTAGTCCATGTTTTGTACACAGTATTGATTTTACTCTATAATGAAGTGGACGAGAATTTTCATTCCATGTCCAGTGCCATAGAATTCTCCCTACAGTTCCTCAATTCTTATTATGTATCTAAAAATTAAATCTTTGATTATGAAAAAAATCTATTTCTTCAAACTGACAAGAACCCAAAAAAATTCACTCTTTATTATCATTTAAAAGCATAAATAAAAAATACAGTGACAATTATAAGAAAGAGAAGGGGCATAGAATTGGTACCTCGATCGATTACAAGAGATGACCCAATTAAAAAGAGCATACCGGGCGCCCTTATTTTTCAACTGCGTGCAAGATTGTAATCTGTACATGATTATCCGTTAAAGATTGGATTGATTTCTACTCTTTTATGTTGAATTCTGAATTACAGAACCCAATTGAAAATTAAACTTGAAATTCGGCTGATGAGATTTACGGAGTAACAGAAAGCGTGTCACCGTCAGACTCAGTTTTGTTCGTCTATTTTCGTTTTCGGGTTTCTTGAATTGCTGCCGTCTCACTTCCCAATAACTCTATGATTCGCCCATCTGTTGGCTCAGCTTTATTACTTTTTCTAAATAAAATGATGGATAGTTGCAGCAACAGTCCCTTTCAACTTTTTTGTAGTGCATTTTACTTATATTATAAGCAATTTCTTTTACGTAATGCAAAAATGTGTCATATAAGTGGTGTTTCTACTTCTACTAAATTTTTAATTATAAGTAATTCTTTACTTATAGGTAATTTTTTTAGTTAAATATAATATTTTTTTACTTATAAATTTTACATATAATTGACTTTTTAACTTATAATTAAACTTTTGAGCTATAAATAGTATTTTTACTTACAAGTAAACTTTTTACTTTTTTAAGTACTCATAAAAAATATCCTATTACTTAGAACTTCAATTACATGTGACAAATAGGAATATAGTCAAGACCAAGACTTAGTTCAAGATTTAACGTGTCATTGACTTGGGCCGAGTCTCATTTGGGGAGGGTAAGTGTGAAATTGAGACATAAAAGTAAACAAATAATATGGTCTGCCAGCAGATAGAAATGATCTAGGTAGTATCGACACCAAACATTTGAGATAATTTTTATCCTATTCCAAAAACGACATGCACCCCAAATATTCCTAGTAAGGTAAAAAATTTAATATGTGGAGTTTTCCTTGATATGAAATAGCACCTATTTAGTGTAGCTAAATTTAGTAGATTTCGATAAAAATTAATAAAATATATTATTGAAAAGTTGCGAACTCTATAAAATATATGGTCAAAATTAATTGTTAATTTTACCTTAAATTTTAATTTAGATTTTAATCAACTGTAAACAAGGGCATACTATACATGCAACATATTCTAGTTGAGACTGTGCCCAAGATGTAATAAGGGGAGAGAAATGATAAGTGTATTTTGTATATTTATTTAAACCATCAAATTAGAGTATTTATTAATGTTTTGGATGAGCTATAACTTAGTTATGTGTCAGTTATATTTGTTAGGTTGAACTCAATGCATGTGAGTGAAATTGGAAGAAGTGAACGAAAAATGGACCAAAGTGTAAACATACAACAATTGATTCGAACCATAAAATGATGATTGAAGATCGCATATGATTAACTGGATGCAATTGGAGATCAAATAAGTGAAATATAGTTGAAATATTTTTATAAATCAATTTCCAGCCAAATGAATTATGCTTCAAATTTTTAGCCTCAACTTGAAACTCGTTATTTGGATAGCAAACGTTCGAATTGGAAAATTTGTACCTCTATAAGAATTATAGCCCTTTGAGTTATATTTCTAACGTATTTTGAATCACCTCAATCAAATAGTGGGAGGGAAATTTATAACCAAAATACCAAAAATTACTCAGGGATGATACCGCGCAAACTGGCGCGTGGGATACCATTGTTTTTCCAACCCGAGAGCCAAAGCTAGATACGGTGCGCGCGCTGCTCAAAGGCCAACGTTCACGCAGTGTAACGACATGGACTTGATGTGCAATTTTTGTTCTAATCAGAATTTTAATTGGATTTAAATTCTTTCACGATTTTGACTTGATTTTTGGACTTCCATAAATACCAAACTTGGATAAGACGTTGAAAACCCTCTCTTGACTCTTCATACACAATAATAACATCAAATTCATCAATAACAATGTGTCAATTACTATATTTTGAGAGAGAAGATCAAACCCTATCAATGAATTAAAAGTCAATTGCATCAAAATTTTAAATTTGAAGATCAATATATTTTGAATTATTTCATGATTCAGGTGATATTTTTTTATTATTTTTCTTGCAATTTATATATTAGAATGCTAGGTTAGATTCTTTTTGTATTGGATAAAGATGGACCATATTTGTTATTTATTTTTAATTCAAAACTAGTAGTTTAGTATTTCTTGCATTTTTTTATTAATTTTACATACCCATTGCATTATTTAATTCTTTGACCACCAATTAGATAATTAGTTATTTTTTGTAATGTTGGGAGACTCACAATAAGTTTAGAACGTGATAAAATTAACATATGTGCAATAAATGTTATGAATAACATTTATTACGTGCGCAATCATTTAGATAATCTAAATTTTAATGCATTCTAATCATTTGAATTTGGGTTATGAATAAAATCGGGGTCATAATTAAAATATATTTAATTTGTCTTGAAATAGAAAATTATATATCATAACTTTATCAATTGTCAAAAATGCATGAACTGAACTAGATTACAAATTAAGAATTGAAATAGATAGTAATGAACGGATTCGAAATCAAATACAATCATCCATAATTTGACAAAAACCAAATTTTTATAGTTTTCTTACATTAATTTAGGATAAATCAAATAAAAAACTCTTTCATTTTACATAATTCGAATTACATACGAAATTAGTCAACTTGAATTGTATTTATTCCCTATGAGATAATACTTTCAACTCACTAAATCCATTATTTGTTACGATCATGTACGCTTGCGAATTTCATATGAACATGAGGCTTTGACACAAGCCTATTCCCGTGTCGAGCATCAAAATATATATGGGATCAAAGTTGTTTCACGTAAAAATTTCTCATCAGTCTAATGTTGGCAAAACTATTCTTTTTGCTTGGAAGAAACTTCCTTGATGAGAGATGGAACTTTTTGTTATAATTTTCTAAAATTGTTGGTGGGAAAGGAATGCACATATCTTTAAAGACTCATTCCGCTCCTCAAATAAGGTGATTCACAACTCGAGTTTCTACTTAAAGGAATGCAAAAAGATTTGCCAAATTCGAGTTTCTACTTAAAGGAATGCAAAAAGATTTGCCAAATGGTGAGAGTAGGAAATGTGTCAATCTATAGACTAGATAACATATGGAGATGCCGATTGCTTTATTAGCTAAAATTAAGTCCATTTGGTAATGCTTCTACATCTTGTAGTAGAGTTTCTTGATGAAGTAATTTAAATTGATGTTTGAAATTTAATTTCTAAAAGAACCACCTTTTTCGTAAGAGTTTTTAGAGAATGTTACATTGACCAGTTTTCTGTAAAAGTTCTTCTAATTAGAAGAAGTACTTTTATTAAATAAAAAAGTGGAAATCATACCCTACTAGATTTTTTAAGTTTCATATTCAATATTCAAATTTAAAGTTTTTTATACAAAAATCAAATGATAATATAAATTTTAAATATTAATAATAATATTATAAAATTAAATAATCTACAAACCCACCCCACTAAATTTAAATTAATCTACACAACTCATCATACCCCACAACAAACCCCACTTCATCTACCTTAAAACCTAATTCATTTTCAACATCCCTTATCTCTCCCTTCTCCATTCTCCAACATTGAGGCGTGACATCAGAGGAGTTGAGAGGCGGCATCGGAGACATGGCACCTTTGACGTTGAGGCGCGGCATCGGAGGCGAAGCCATCGAAGCGGCGTCTCTGTTCGCGGATGCTCAACTCTGAGCAACGTCGCGCTGTGTCTCTTCGCGCATTGTTATGCCTTTGCGGGCGTTCAATCTAGTGGTTTCTCCGATGATTTTTGTAATGATTTTGCCTAGTCATAGATGGTGGTTTTT
The DNA here is from genome assembly GCA_903798255.1 of Fraxinus quadrangulata. NCBI lineage: Eukaryota > Viridiplantae > Streptophyta > Magnoliopsida > Lamiales > Oleaceae > Fraxinus > Fraxinus quadrangulata. The sequence continues at coordinate 7,124 of CAIGRB010017776.1, read as the reverse complement.
CTTGTACACACATATTCAATGGTTTTGTAGTGATTTTGCTGCATGTTTAGTGGTGGTTTTTGATATGGTGGTGCAATGGTGTTAGCGTGTGGTAGTGTTGGCAACGGGTTTTGTGGATTTTTTGGTGGGGATAGTGTTGTGGTGTTGTATAGACGGAGATAGAGGGGATGTCGATAGTGGTGGTATGTTGTGTTCGCTGTGGTGGTATGCTATGGGCGAGATGGTTTGGTGGTCGACGATGTGGTAGTGGTTCTGGAGGCGGTGTGCTCATGGTGGTATGGATGTTGTGTTGGTAGGGGTGGTGGTGGGAGTAGGGTGGGGTGGGGTAGGGTGGTTGTGACCAATACATTGTTAATTTATAATTAGTAAAAAATATGTGACCTAGAAAAATGTGTGGTTGGGGTGCTGTGGTTGAGTGCGGTGGTGGTGACCAGTGGTTGGGTATGGTGCTACGGTGGTGGTGTGTGATAGTTGGGTACTGTGATGGAGCGGTGCTGTGTCACTAATAATTTTAGATCTAATTTTTTGGTGATGGTGACTAATAACGTTGGCTGTGGTGCTGGTGAGTTGGTGGTGGTGGTCGAAGGTGATTGTGAGATGTCGGTGGCGAAAGGTCCGTTGAGGTGGTGGTAGATTTGGCACGACGATGTGGTGGTGTTTTTCTGCTATGTGTTGATTTGCTTGAGATTGTGTTGCTGTCGAGATGTGGTGGTGGTGGTGGTTCTGGCGGCGCTATTTGTGGTGGTGCCATGAAGGGAGTGGTGAGATGGTGATCATAAGTGTTGGATGTGATCACAAATTATTTGGTTGATTGTGACCAATAAATAATATGTGAACAATGAAAAAGATAATTGTAACCAATAAATAATGTGTGACTTAAAAAAATGTTAATTTGTGATCGATAAATAAATTGTGACGTATAAATTTTTGATTTATGACCCATGAATAAATTGTGACCTATAAATTTTTGAATTGTGACAATAAGATAAATGTGGCATATAAAATTTCGGATTGAAATTTTGTGACTTATAATATTTGTGATTTGTAAATAAATTGTGACGTATAATTTTTTTATTTATGATCGATGAATAAATTGTGACCTATAAAATTTTTGAATTGTGAAATTAAATAATTTATGACATATAAAATTTCTAATTTGTGACTAATTAAATCGTTAATTTGTGACCAAATTATATAAATTTGTGACCTTAATATATTTAATTAATTAAATATACAATTAATTAATTAAATTAGAAATAAATTTTAATTAGTATTCAATTTCGAAATTTGAAAGATTTGTTTTTCTGAAATGGTGATACTTAACATTTTAATTATGAAATTTTCCATAAAAAAGAAAGAGAATTCAAGGAGCTTTTAAATCTCGAAAGCCATTTCAAACGGTTCTAAATGTCGACACAACCAAGGCTAGCCAAGGCCCAAGCCAACTAGGCAAAGGCTTCCTAAGCAAAAAAAATACATATTAAATATGCCCAATTAGATTAGAACTAATGTATTATTTTCTAAAAAAACTCATTTAGTTATCATTTTCTTTGATCAATTCTAACCTCATTCCAATTTATCCAAAATCACATTTTCTTGAACTTAATATACATGATTAATTATAAGCTATCAAATGAGCTAATATTAATATGGCAATGTTGTCCAATTTGAAAACTAATATTATTCAAATAGTTTACTTTAATAGATTATAACTCGAATTTGGTTCAAATTAACCTTTTCTCGTCTTCATAATGCTCAATTTAATATGAGTTTTAAAACGAGTTCAATATTTATAGGGTAATTTTCAATATCCAATAAATTCAAATTTGGCTTAATTACATTATTGACATCAAAACTTATTTTCAGAGTTTTTTTTTTTTTTTAAATTTTGCTACACTATTTTTTGAATTGTGAAAGGCTTTCATTTAGAATATAAATATGTTAATTTTTTGCACTTGTAAAAAAATTATGTTTAAGGGCCTCATAAAAATTTTATTGCCTAGGTCTTCAAAATTATCAGGATCGACCTTGGACACCACCATCAAGCAAGTTGATAGTCATTATGGAGTGGGTGGAGGATGCAAGACCACAATGGGACAATATGTTGAAATATTTGCCAACGTTGTGTGTGAAAAGTTTTACGTCTTATTATCGAATATTTTGCTACTTGAGAAGAACACAAAGAACATTTTATTATCCATCTTTGTAGTCGGATTGCTATAACACAATGAGAGCAATCAATTATACCATCTCTTCAGGTAGATGAGAGTTGAATCTTACCTGAGAAGGAGCTAAAAGAAGATGTTATGATGAATTGAAATTTAAAAGGCTATGAGCTCATGACATTTATGACAAGAGTACGAGGCACTTAGTAAAATAAAAGTTTAAATCTCCATCCTAGTATGTGTGACTAGATAGTCGTAGCTTTCCTTGCAAAATATAAATCAATGCTTGCTTTACAAAATATAAATTGGCAGAACCACATTAGTATAAGCAAATGATACATATCCACCAATGAAAAAAATAAATACAGAATGGGCATTGTTCTAGAGGACTTTTTTTGACAATCATTGTTTCCAAATAAATGAAGGTTTTGGTAGAAATACACAATAAAAAAAATACATAATTGTATTTTATGTTATCAGAATACTGTTTGATGTTAAAATCAGTGTTTTATACGAATATATTTTGTAGCTTTCCTTGCAAAATATAAAATAATGCTTGCTTTAGAAAATATAAATTGGCAGAACCACATTAGTATAAGCAAATGATACATATCCACCAATGAAAAAAATAAATACAGAATGGGCATTGTTCCATAGGACTTTTTGACAATCATTGTTTCCAAATAAATGAAGGTTTTGGTAGAAACACACAATAAAAAAAATACATAATTGTATTTTATGTTATCAAAATACTGTTTGATGTTAAAATCAGTCTTTTATACGAATATATTTCACAGTGAGGAAAATCGACCCTAAATTGTGAGGGTCCAAAGAAATTGGATATAATTCTTGTCCTCATTTGTCTTAGCTTCAAGAATATATTTATAAACATATTAATTTATAAATAATTTTTAACAAATTTTGTTGACAAGATTAGAGTGCAAGTTACTTATTTTTGATAATAACATTTATTTCATGGTCAAAATAAATAATTCTTCCTGAATAAGTAATAAGTAAAAATATACATGAAAACAAAAAAATTAGTTAAAAGCTTAGCCAAACATGTAGTCTCTTACTTCATTTTTTTTAATTATTATTTTTTTCCCATTATTTAATGTAAACTTTACTCATATAATTATAAGAAAATTTAGTCAAATATGCATTAAATAAATTACTAATTTGCTAATAAGTTATACGTCACGTTGCGTGAATGTCATGAAAAGAATATTTAATAATTGAGGAGTCTTTAATTAAATTTGAATAATTGGACATTGACCTTTGAAAATACGAAATTCGACCCAAACTACACCTAAAGGAGGGTAAATAGGCGTAAGAATTAATAAATTATAATTAATCAGCAACAAGTCACTAATTAATTATATTTACATGATTATGCAATCAGTTCAATTATCATATGTTTGAATACCGCAAAATATATAAACAGTAAATAAAGTAATAAATAACGCACAATATGATCACGGAGAAACCCTAACTGGGTAAAAATTTCGGGCACTTTGCCAGTCGAAATTCACTATAAACGATTTAACTTATAGTCTACCAGACAAGACGACAACACGACCTTTCTGACCTCTTGACTGCAATTCCCACAGCTCTCCTGGATTTTGAGCACCTACACCAACTCCAAGTTGTAGTTTTAAAACTCTCCTGGATTGCGCTCTCTTACAGTAATCTCAGTTTTATGAAATCTTTTATCTCCTATGGATTAACGAAGAACACCGCGTTCTTCAACGACTGGAACTCCAATCACCTTTCCATGATTTTCAGAACTCTGACAGATATGGAAGAAGCAGTAGTTTGGTATTTGGATTGGATAAGATTTTTTTACCGTCAAGAACAGATCACAATATGAATAACGAAGGTTGAAAGCCAACTGATGAAGAAAATATGAAAAAAAATGTGTTTGCTCAATGATCAACCTTCGGAAAAATCGTTCCGTGACGTTTGATATTTATAGGTTAGGTTAAGGAATGAATGAGTCGGATAAAAAGCCTTTAAAAGACGAATTAAAAAATTCTCGGACAACACTGTTGCTCGAGCAAAGGCGAGGCGATAGGCGGACAACGCAGTTTTTATTTTTGATGCTCGAGCCAAACCTTGGGGATAAGCTAGCGATATTTCGACGCCGTTTTTCATTCTTTTCCATTCTCGAACTCTAGACCTAATATAACACAAATTTCACTAATTGCACATTACTCCTTGATTTTTACAACATATCAATTTAAGTCCATTTTGTTCACAAACTTACCAATTACATTAAATACTTAACAAGCTCACCCTTAACATTATGTGACAAAACTACAATCTAAAGTTAAAGGTAGTAGTGAAATAAAATTACACTCTCAAATACTGACACAATAAAAAACTATCTTGATCGAATTCTCCTTTTTATTTATCAAAACCTATTTCCTGAAATAGACAATTCAAGTACCCATTGAAAAATGTATGTGAAACATTATTAAATGTAAACCTAATTTAAGCAGTTAATCAGACAGTACTAAGTGTAAAAATGAATGAAGCAATTACTAACTCATAACTTATTTTTCAGTGTCCTACCACATGCTAAATTAAGACGTAATATCAATGCAACCCAACATACCAAAATGAAACATTAATATTACAAAACATCAAAACTTAATTAGCGATACTGAATTTATCATTTCATCAAAAGTGTGTAGATACATCAAGTCAAGTAGATAAAATCATATACATTCTAAAAAAAATGCTACTCCATCATCAAAAATATACATACGCCTACTCTCATTTTTGTCACAAAATGACAATAGACAACCTAGCAACTAAGCTGAATCTCAGCATCATCTGAATCAGTCATCTCCTCCGAAGCTGCACCACCATCCCAGTAGCGATGAATCCATCGAAGCCCTCGCTGAATATATCCAAAAGCACCACGAAGCATAGTAAACTCGGAAGAGTGTCGATCAATTGTAGCTCGCAACTATGTAAGATCTGACATCATCGAGCCTCAGCACGGTCATTTGTCTAATAAGATCAACAGACGGATCAACGGGAACAGAAGGGATATCAATAGGTGGAGGGATAAGGGATATGCTCACTGAGAGGATGAACATATGTAAAAGAAGATGGAATATCAGTGGATGGAGGAACAGAGGAAAAAGTAGGAAAATCCGAGGGATCAAAAGATATAAGTTTATCTATAGGATCAATTGGCACAGTCGGGTCAACAGGTTGTACTGTCTCAGAAGAAGCATGTTACCTGCTCTTAGCAATAGTGGTATGGCCAATTGGCCGAAAAACCCACCTCAGAACCTCCTCTGAAAAAATCACTCTATGGCTGTCACTAACATATATATCAAGCAAACATAAGCCAGCTCCGCCCTCATCCCTGTGACACGAAAAGCACGCAAAATTTGTTGGCAAATGAACGAGGGTAAATCAATGGAATCACCATATTGTAAAGAAATCGAGCCTTCTCTATAGGCAACGAAGAAGTGTAGGAGACAGGCCACAGATTCGTGCACACGATGCGCAACAAAATCTGATGATCTGTAGACACAACATCAGGAGTGATGGCTTCACCTCGCGGTGTCAACACCAGATGAAAAAAACAAATGACACAAGCACACCAAACCAACAACCCCAACGTGATCAAGATAGTTAATGTGTATAAACGAAGTGATAATATGCATCAATAACACCGAACACATAGAACAATCACGTGGTGATATGCATTGACCAACGACCCCGCCACCATTTCAACAAAAAAAAAAAAAAACCCTCAACCACAAACCACCAACNGTGATATGCATAGACCAACGACCCCGCCACCATTTCAACAACAAAAAAAAAAAAAAGCCTCAACCACAAACCACCAACTAATCCAAATCCATCCTCCAACACCAAACCAAATGAAAATGAAGAAAAGGAATGAAGAACATCAAACAAAAAAAATCGCGCCAAAAAAGGTCCAAGAATCCAATTTTCGTTGCAACATGATGCAATAAGTGATGACATTGTAGAAGAATGCATAAGCCATGTAGCACAAAAGCCAAATTTGAGACAAGAATGACCAAAAACCATAAACCCAAAAGAAATTGAAGAAAAAAAACAAGAGAAATTTACCTTTTAGTGATTTACCTTTTAAAAATTGTTGATTCAATGAAATAGCACCACAATATAATGATTTGGAATGTGTAAAGTGTGGGTAAAACACAAATTTGATGTGGGTCGAGAAATTTGGGAGAATTGAAAAGGGAAAAATGGGAAAGTTTGCTAAAAACCCTGACAAATAAGGTTAAATTTCAAAAATACGAGTTGTCACTCGAGCGAAGGTCGAGCGAAAAGCGAGCGAGGAAGCTTCTGCTGCTATCACTCGAGAGTAGCTTAGCGAAAAGCTAGCGAATTTCTTTAACAAAAATAGCACTGAATATTTGAAAATTAAGAAAAATAGCCCTTTTTTGTTTAAATTAAAATATGCTTTTGACAAACAGATGAGCTCAACAATGCCTGTGTTCACAAGTCGTGCACTATCAATAAAAAAAATCCCACGTACTCAAATTGAGTTCAAATGGAGTAAAATGTATAAGAGACTCACGTGTGTAAAGTGCCACTATTCTCTCGTGATTATGACTCCAAGCCTTAAATTTGTAAGAAAAAACATGCAAACATCATTGTTAAATAAGTATTTTCCTTACTAATGAAAGTCAAACCCATAATAGTATTAGGACCTGGAAACGAGCTTAATTACGTGAATATTTTTCTTTTCTTCCCCTGAATTTGAGCATATATTTTTTATGTCGTTTTTCTCAAATATTGCATCTTGTGTGTAGACTATTATCCATTAAGCGATTAAATTGACCTCTATAATGAGCTTTAAACCGGTTAACCCAAATCAATTGACTATAGACACCGAGTTATGGGACACTCTGCAGGCTTAATTGCTCGAGTCAGATAGGCTTCGAA
>CAIGRB010017764.1:65693-89922 GCA_903798255.1 Fraxinus quadrangulata | reverse complement strand
CTGCTCCATCCAGAATTCAAACTCTCCACCCTAAAGTTGCAAGCTCAACAATGTCCATTCTTTGCTAACTTGAATTTGCCCCGGGGGGACCAAACCATCTGATTATTACATGCATGAAAGCCATGAATTAATTGGTGGACATATCCAATAAATGGGATTGACTTCCCTTTCTTATAATTATTAATTTGCCACTAATTTCAATTATTGTACTAACCTAACAACATCTTGGTGGATTACGTAAAAAAGTTGTGCCATATAAATAAAAATAGACGGTTAAAAAATCATTTACAATGTAAGCTAATTAGATACCCTAGCAAGCTAGAATGGAAGAGAATAAAATAAAAGGACAATTGCAGCGGGGTCTCAAACCTTTTAATTTTTTGTAGATTATATCTAAATTTTTTATTCAGACGGATGCAGACTCAAACCTTTCACTTTAACGATTGTTGGAGTCCATCGAACAGATTACATCCAATACTCTGTTAATCAACCTAAAATAAAATGTTTGACTCAACTTGACAAATTAAATAAGGGGTAAATGGTATATTTACAATTTCTATAATAAAACCATTAATCAAAACTGTTCATATTCTCTAAAGATCTCATCCCCACCCCCTTCTCTAAAATCAAAAATCAAGAAACTCACTAACTATCGCCATCACCATCCATCCGCCCGCCGCCACACTACCCACCGCGTACCCAAATCTCAAACAATAATACAAAAATCTACATAGGACCAAATTGTAGATCTGCAAAAGTCAGTTCTGCCCCATAAATCATGAAGAAGATCAACAGCCGTTAACAATATGAGACTACCAATTAGACAAACGAGGTTCATCCACTTCTTGTATTGATTGTTGATCCATAATTTGTTCTCCTTGTAAGGTAAACATTAGAGAACAAATTGTAGAAATTTATAGTCATCAAAAGGGTCAGTTGGTGCTGGCATAACTGGAATAGAGTTCTTGGGAAAATGATGCTGATTGTATCAAGTAGCTGAAGAGATTTGAAGAGAACCAGTGCCTTACTTTTCTATGGATAACTTGTGGGGTTCTAAACAAGATTTTCAGAGCATGCAAGAGGGCCTCAATATTATTAAATTTATTTTGGCTTCAAAGTTTGAAATTGACTTTTGGATTCCTTCATCAAGTGTCGTGTGGATGGGCGGCAACCACAACGACGACTCGGTTTCCCAAATTTTTTATTTTAGGGGTGGGGCGGGGAGGGGATCGGGTCTTTGGGGAAAATGAATAGTAATTTTGTTTTGGTTAATTATATAAATTGTTTTATTGTATAAATTATAAATATACCCTTTTATCCCTCATTCAATTTGTCAAGTTGAGTCAAACATTTTACTTTAGGTTGACTATCGAAGTATTGGATGAAATCTGTTCAATAGACTCCAATTATCATTAAAGTGAAAGGTTTGGAGTTACAGCTGTCAAAATAAAAGGTAAAAGTGAAGTATGTAAAAAACTGAAAGATTTGAGATCGCTGCTGCAACTATCCCTAAATAAATAGTGTCTACATTAGGAATGTCAAGGGGAGCGAGTCACGGCGAAGACGATCATTATCATTCCCACTTTGTCAGTAATTTTCTATAAGAGGGCGGGGATTAAAAATCCTCATTAACAACACGTTTAATTAGTTAACTTTTTATTATTATTTATTTATTTATTAAATATTATTGTAATTCGAAAAACATAAAAATTTGATTTGCGGCAAATTTGGGATGAGTATCATGACACTCGTTCATGCACCATTTACTATTCAAGATGAGAATTCCCCATCCCATTCGGGTTGGGACCATGCGGGGTTGCTGTCAATATCAGAAATTACCTCTTTGATGTGGGTATTAGTGGTGTTAGCGACGAAAGGATTGGACAGATGCGGGAAAATTTACTATCCCTAGGCTAGAGGTCCGTCTAGAAGAAGTGACTCAACTACAAAAATATTTTCTTTCAAGTTTATATTTCCAATTTAGGATAGATGTGATTCTGTTTTCATTTAAAGAAATTAAAGGATATGCATATAGCAATCGGTAATTATAGCAAAATTAGTAGGTATACATATCTACTAGATTTAATATTCTATTCATCATTATATTATTGTTCCACTTGCAAATAAAAAATAAAAAAAATGAACAACAATATATATACTATTGGTTTGTATTAGGGTATTTTAATCTATTTATTATAATTTATAAAGGCTTAATCCCACAAAATGTTCATACGTTTGACATGTAGTGTGCAAAACGTTTATATGTTTCAAATTTCAATATTTCATTGCGGAAAACGTCATTTCCACTTATTTTTAACGTAAAATGACCAATATACCCTCATATATAAATAAAACAAAAAAGAAAAGAAAAGAAAAATAAAGAATAAATTGCAATCTTACTCCTAAATTTTTTAAAAAAATGCAAATGAGTTCAAAATTTATGAAAATATTAAAAAACAAATATTTCTCTCCTCTCCTCCGCCTCCTCCACTCCCGCCACCGTCGCCAAAACCATTGGAATTTCACCCCTTTGCAATTGAACTCCCATTGCGCTCCTACAGGTTTGTTCATAATATCAAACAAAGCTGAAAATCAGAATCTATAACCATTTTCTTCAACAGCGAATTCGGTCACTTCAAACTCTTTTCCGGCACTGGCATTAAGACCCACGATCGTGGTCCACCTCCCCTAGCACCGCCTACTCAAGGCGCACCTATACACCTATGGGTCATCGTCAATTTTGCCAGAAATGGAAGAACCACACTTGATAGTGCACACGTGTTAAAAATCGGTTTGATCGCCTTTCAATTGGCATCCCTCCACAACTCCAATATACAAATTGCGTCAACCAGCATGTAATTAAATGTAAAAAGACACTGGGTAAGGATTCAATTGCTTCAATTCATTAGCCACATGAAACAATTTTGGATTGACATAACGAACTGTTCGTCTGCGCGAAGGGGAAATTATTCCATCCATTCATGGCTCAATTGTGTCCCAACATATGAATCAACTTGGGAAAACTCAAATTTAGACTCAAACAACATTGGGTAATCGTTCAATTGCAGAAATTACAACCCTCATTTACCAAATTTTGGAGTCAAATGTCGTTCCTCACACACCACGAAGAGAAGAGAGAAAAAGTTCGAACTAAATTTTGGAGTCAATTATTTTTGGAGTCAAAATAATGAGATGAAATTCTAATGGTTCTGGCAACGGGGGTAGAGGAGGCGGAGGAGAAAAGAGAAAGAGTTTTTTTTTTTTTTTTTAATTTGTTTTTTGTTATTTTTAATATTTTTTTAAATTTTGGTATCATTTGCATTTTTTAAAAAGTTTAGGAGTGAGATTGCAATTTGTTCTTTATTATTTTTTTTTTTCATTTATATAGGAGGTTATATTGGTCATTTTACTTTAAAAATAGGTGAAAAAGACATTTTCCGCAATGAAACGTTGAACTATGGGTGAAAATGCAAAAATTTGTAACGTGTGGACGTTATGCACACTACATACCAAACGTAAGGACATTTTGTGCGATTAAGCCATTTATAAATTATGTTGGGTGAAAGGTCACACTTACTTGAAGTTGGATACGAGTAAAAAAAAATGATAAAACAAAGATTTATAGGAATGTTTCCCTCTATACTCGTCATTTGTCTTGAAATAGAATGAAGGAGGACATTGGCATAATTATTCTTAGATTGAATATTTTTTCTTTGTAGGTAGGAGGGTGGTCATTGGTTATGCTTCTAGTTTGAATATCAGATGTGGAGATTATTTTGAAAGGACAGGCTATGACTTCCTGAGTGAAATGAGTAACTTTGATTTCTTTCAACGGAGGATGAATAGACTAAACTCGATAATACTTTGAAGTCTTCCAAACCTATTCGTTTGAAAAAGTAGCATTGATAGTTTGATATTTTTGCTTTTCCATAGTAGGAAAATATTCTGCTTGGATAGCTGTGTCAAACACTTGAAAAAGACTTGGTGGATTTTGTAGTTCGATCGGAGTAGAAGTCTTCTCTTAAAACTTGATTTGAGATGCCATTCAGTTGAGTCATATTGGATTGAGTAGGGGACATACACTTAGGGGATTCCTCACCTTCTCTCTTTGGATACTCTTCATCTTCTCGCCCATCATTGTAAAAGGGTTAAGGAATATATGGAGCAAAGTTGACCCCTTTTGATTTGATGTCTAGAGAAGAAGCTCTTGTATTTATTGAGGAGGTTGAACGCGTGGAAAGTTCTAACTGTGAAGTTTCGATGGTTGCTGTCTGGATGTTGAAGCAAACTGAATTTGAACGCCACTAGTTAGAAAACTCAATTGTTTGAGAAATTTATGAGGATCCCGATTCTTGATATGAGTAGCTTGGTCCAAGTTTCGGATTGTAAATCTAGTAACTTTATCACATGGAAATAGTTTAGGTTTTTTTTTTGGTATATTGTACGGGAAAAAGTTGAATTTGTGGAGAGAATTTAAAAAGTGTTTAGGTTTCATGGTTGAATTTAAAAAGTAAGATTTCACAGTTTGGAAATCACAACGTCCTTGAATTTAAGGTAATTGTCATAACTTTGTAATATACTCTATAAATTAGAACTACAGATTGAGTATATAATCTTTTCTCGGTCAATGCTTTGCGCCTTAATGCCTAACATTAAAGTCGCAAAATATTGGGGTCAGACAAAGATAATGAAAAATTTAGATAAAAATTGAAAAATATTGGTCCCTTGTCTAGATTTGACTCAAGAAATGATCAAATTAAATTTGTAAGCTTTCTATTTCCCTTGTCTCGTTAGAGCAACATAATAAGAGTGTCAAAGCCTACACGAAACAAAGGTTTGACAACAACTTTGAGCTGAGCCAATATGTAATTTTTTTAATTTTTATTTTTTATGATTTGCAATAGCTTCCGGAGAGAATGAAGGCAATGTTTCCATATCTTGATTAAGCGAAATAGTTTGCTCACAAGTTTTTATTGAATAATCATGAGAAAACTCAAATTTGCCTACTTGATAAAATGGTACAGACCTCTTTCTTAGGAATTGACAAATTGTGTGGACGACTCTCTATTTTGGTTATGTTGAGTTACTGGCTTGATATGATATTTTGATCACCTCGCTTAGAAATAATTTGTTCTCTCAAATAATGACATTGACAACATTTTGAGTTTCGAATTGATTGAACTTCCTCTTACCTTATTCATAGGGATACGTAACTGCTAGAACACCCATGGCTACTCGTATAGTTAGATTAGAAGATTTTTGTTCCTAATTTCATTTTTTTATAAAATTATAATTTCATAATAATCACTTAAAGACGAGATTTTTGAAAAATTATGTAATACAATAATTATTTCTTGATTTGAATATGATCACAATCACATATATGTAAACTCTATTGGCATAATTTAATATTTATCGAACGCGCCATTAAATAGCGTAAGAAATATTATTATATTTTAGGCCAATTTATTATTCTAATGATGGTTTTGAAAAGTAAAACCGTCATGTACTTTGGAGTCGTAGAATTCTACTATTCGAATTCTTGGAGTTAAATGACAAATACATCCCAACTAGGCCCACCTCGACAACTACGTGAACGAAGTTGACGGGTTCTCTTTTTAAGGACTTTTTCCCTTTTAACCTTTTCCCACTCAACTATATCGCAAAAGGCCCACTCTTCCTCATGGCATGTGTAAACACAACTTTTTACGACATTTTCAGTTTACCCCTGCTTCATCAGTGTGGCCCCCCTTGTTATAGACTGTTTCGGTTAGGCCACAGTTAACTCGGTCTATTTTGACAAATCTATCCTATTTTGATAAATTTAAGCATAATCGAGTTCTTGTTGTGTACATAGCATGGACCCTAAAAAATTTTATGACATGCCATTAAATGTGAGCACATGCGGCATCTATAGTAGTGATCATCACCAATTTAGATTATCGTAGGTCTCTTAATTCATTGCTTACTGGTGTTATCATATATTTTAATGCATTTGACAATGAATTAAGGACCTCCCTTTTCATAGGACGGGAGAATCGAAAAGGAGACACCTTTGGTGTACCAATTATTGTGCCACGGTAAACACCAGATAGCCAAGTGCGAAACGAATAACCGTTGAAAGGATCCAAGTAGTAAGTCCACTTTAAGATGGCATGTCCTATTCTCAAATCACGAAATCATCACAATATTTTTGTTTTGTTTTTATAACTAGACTAGATTCTAAAATTAGTAATTTCTATTTTCGTTTTTAGTTACAATTTTGCTTTCCATATTTCAACCTAAACTGAGAATGGTTTTTACTAATTATAAATAACATTATTCTTGTGGAAGTTCGTTTTTAAGTCATAGATTAAACTATTGTATTAGGCAGTACTATTAATTTTATATTTTTTTCAATATTGTTAAATTTAACATGTCAAACGGTCCATAGATGCCCGTCGTACCAAAGTTCAGATATTTTTCCCAACAAACAAAAGACTAAAGCATGTGGCTGAGACCCCTCCACCATGAAACATTGTATTTCCTCGTCGTTTGGAGACAATCTCTTGTTATGTTGATTCGTGGGTCTTGGCAATCATGAACTTTATTTGATTTTTTCTTGTAAATAACTTTAGTCAAATTTTTATTTCAAATCCAACTGAATGTAGACGTTTATTCAATTTTAAAGTGAGATGCAAATTGTTAGTTTCACAAAGCAATTCAAGTTCGCACCTAGCCCTTGTTTGATCAACATTATTTAAAAATACATTTTTTTTCTCTTCTTTTCAAACAAATATTTTTCAACACGCAAACCCAAAACTTTTCATTATTTTTAATCATACATTCACCATCTTATTTGCTAAAAATAGGGCTCAAACAGATGTTTAAAATCTCAAGTTTACTGAAAACGGTAAATAAAAAGTTATAAAGCGAGTTTACATCTAGAGACCAAGAGACTTGGTGGGTGGTTGATTGTTTGAAATGATTCATTATTTTATTGTGATAATTCTTCAATAAGAGTATCAATGTATTTAGAGAATCATGGTTGCATGAAATGAATTTGTGTTGATATTTATGGAGAGAGGGTGAATGTAACCGTTGAGAAGAAGGTAATAAATTATTTGTAGATTTTCGAAGTTTTGGACATGCAGATTCGATTTTGGTCGTACAATCTAGCTTGTGAGACATTTCAAATAAAATTTAGGATTTCTAGTCGACATCACCGAACATCCTTGCTCTTAGATTGATAATGTCCGAGCTTCTATACATGGCCAAGGAACCTATTGTTTTGGTTTAATGTTCTTGGGTCAACTTAGGTAAAATTTAGAATGGTCCTCCTAGCCCAATACACAAAGTTGAATGACATTATTGTGACAGTGAATTTCATACAGCGACACTCGATCCATCTTCAATTATATTCATTAAACATTAATTATTTTAAAGAAAAATGTACCTTATATTGTTGTTTAATCCATATATTTATTTATAAATAACGAGGCAATTTACACAATATTAAATTATTATCACAACAAAAATCAGCCTCAGTCAACCCTAACTATTATTTAAATCGATAGTAATTAATTCACGTAAATGCACGCAAATTAACATATATTAGGTACATACCAATACCAAGGTGAGTCTATTCCTACATCCCGAGTTATTGCTCATTTTTAATTTATAACTAAAGTTTTGGTCTTCCTTCATTTCGAAAGTAAAACTCGTGCGAATAGGTTCGCGACGTAATTTCAAAGAAATACAAATCTTTGACTCTATTACATTTTTTGTTCCTACAATTTTCCAAATTGATAGAAGTTGTTCGAGTGGCAATCATAGCATAACTGATCTTCCACATAATCACTATGTGGCACCTTAAAAACGAAATGATAAATGTGAGTTATAGCTATGCTTTGAAGTTAAAAGAAGTGTTTTTTATTTTAACACTTTTATGATGTGATGTATAATAAATCGACATGCCCACAACGATTTTGTGGAAGATTAATTGCGGTATGATTGTCGATTAATAATTTTTTTCATAGGAGATGGTAAGTGAAGAGAGAATGTTAACTTGTGAAACTAAAATGAATTTCAATGATCCAATTTAAAATTAAATTCAAATTTAATGACCCAATTCTTATTTTGCTAAAAGTTTAGTAACCACGAATTAATTTATCCAATTAAGTGATATGCCAACAATAACATAGTCGAGTATAAATAGACTCCAATATTTAATGTCGTGCGATAGAAGTCCGTTTCGTCCTCCATTTTCTGAATAGAAAATTGTGAGAGAAATTCATTGATTATTTTTGAAACCTCTTATGTTAAATTAGTGGAAATTTGCAATCAAGAGATTAAGTCAACATTTTTGGGAGGCAAAAAATCGAACGGTGTGGCTAGTAATCCAATAGTATATAGTATTCATGAAGTAACAAGAAATTGCAAAGTAAAAGCTTATCCCGCATCTGTTTACACTAGGTTCAAGTCTGCACTTAGGCACGAGTTAATAATTTTATTCTTACATCTGGAAACATTTTTAATGTAGGCGATTCTTTTTGAGATCTTTATGTCCATGGTGACAAAGTATTAGATTTATTAGAGTTGGATCATAAACGTATAATGATGTACTCTGACGAGAGTAGCGATTACAAGATTACCCATGAGCCAACAAAGTTATTAGCTATTACACACATCGCATGATGACGAGAGCATATGAAGATCTTCTCCTTCTACTATTTAGCTTCCATCTTGGTTAATTTTTTTTATTATATTATTAATGTTGTTGAATCACATTGAATGGAGGTTAGGTACAATGTTAACTCTTCTAAACTTGTAGTTCTTTTTTCATTGAAAAGTCTACATCTCATGCTTCTACAAAGAGATTGAAGATCCCGTTTGATTTGAATTAAAATTTTAAGTCAAAATCAACAATTAATTTTAATTACACATTTCATGTGATCTGCAACTTTTCAAATCACACATTTTATTAACATTTATTAAAATCTACTAAAAATTTGATTTTAATATCTACCAAACAGGGGTAAAAACATTTTTTTTTTTTTTTAATCTTTCTCAAAAGCCAATGAATAAATAGAAGGGGTAGCCTTAAAAAAAAAAATATTAAAAAATTAAAGGGTATAGTGATAGAAATCGCCCAAACTTAACTAGTTAGGGATAAGACTCCTTTTCTACAAAGAAATTAAGGTTCACAATTTTCTCTCTAACTGAAAACGACAGCAAACAACCTGTGGTGTACCTGTATCTATATCTATCCCTTACACAGACACACAATAGAAATAACAATACAATAATATATACATCCACACACACAAACCCACACACGAGTGTGTGTGTGTATATATGTGTGTGGAGAATTAATTATGTGCTTAAATGAAAGAGAGGCGCACACCGACTTGAAACCCATAAATCTTTTCTTCCTTACAAGTTTTTTTCTCTCTGGTCTGCTTTTTCTTAAGCTTCAACAATGGTGGATCTTCAGACTGTGTGTTGTATGTGTGGCGATGTGGGATTCTCCGACAAGCTCTTCCGATGCACCAAGTGCCGAGGCCGCTTCCAACACTCGTACGCACNTGCATAATATATTATATTCAACAACCTACGGTGTGCAACTCAACAACCCCGTATTCAAGAACTTATTATGGTTTATTCTTGTTTAATTCTTGATCATATCATTTTTCCTCTTGTATAATATTAGCAGTCCGATTATTTTAATATGCTCCAACAAATCAATATAATAGGGCGGATTAGATCATGGATGGACTAAGAAAGAAAAAGAAGAGAACCGAATTTGCGAAATTATACTTCAACACTTGAAAAATTAATTCACAGGTATTGCAGCAACTACTACAGCGAATTTGCAGAACCGATGGAAGTTTGTGACTGGTGCCAAAGTGAGGAAAGAAATACATCAAAGCATGGCAATTCTTCAAAGAAATCTTCACAAGTTACAAATATTCATACAAGATCAACCTATTCAGGCGACAAAATCAAGCACGACCGCGCAGATGGCTCCGGAGAAAAGGGTGGAAAAAACCCAAGTGGCACGCCCTCGCCTCGCCCCACTACTCGCAGGTACAAACTTCTGAAGGACGTAATGTGCTGAAATGAAGGAAAAAAGGAAAAAAAACTGTTCTCTCACAATCCTTGTGCGTTTTTCTCAAGTGTGTTTTTGTCATCGATTAATGTAAATTGTATGTATAATTATATTAGATGGTTATAAGTTCCAAAGCTTA
This sequence comes from Fraxinus quadrangulata, assembly GCA_903798255.1. Classification (NCBI taxonomy): domain Eukaryota; kingdom Viridiplantae; phylum Streptophyta; class Magnoliopsida; order Lamiales; family Oleaceae; genus Fraxinus; species Fraxinus quadrangulata. The sequence continues at coordinate 79,693 of CAIGRB010017764.1, read as the reverse complement.
TCTCTTTACTTTTCGTGAAGTTCGAATAGTAAATTTACGTAAATTCATAAGAGCTGAAATATTGTCTATTAAACTCTTCGACACGTTAGATAAGTATTACAAGAATTCTATTCTACAAGTAATATAATATACTTAGGGTTTCTTTGTAGGGTTTACAATTGTCACCACAGAGAGAGAGAGAGAGGATTCTAAATGAAAGTTGCACCCCATTTCTTTTCTTTGTCGATTCTCTTGAGAAGAATTAAATGCACCTTTTTGACAAAGGAAATTCATAGTACCTAAAATTGCTAACTTTTCCAGATTCAATGAAAATATTTATGGGACTTATGAACAATGGTTTTTCTATTAAAATAAATAAATAAAATTCAAGTACCATTCTTTAACTTGCTATATGCCTATATTGTTGACCAAGATTTTGAGGAGTCTCGGTCTCTCCACTGTTTCTCTTTTGTCCATTTGTAATTTAACCAAAAGAGCTCTCTCTTCCTTTTTTTTTGGGGTCTTTTTACCCGTCTCCCCACCCCACCACAATATAGCCAAAAGTAAACACTTTAATTTATATCTAACTTATAAAATTACGACTTGATGAAATAGACAGTTGAAAAGTTAATAAAATTTATAAATCCTCTGATATTAATATCTAAAATTAATTGTTGATGTTGATTTTGATTTTAATGAATTTTTTAATTAAACCAAACAGGGACTATAGTTTTATTAACAATACAACATTCTCCCAATACTTTGAGATCGCCTTAAAGCTTTTTACTTGAATGTGAGAGTTACTCGATATGAAAATTCATAGAGAAATTAACCTCACCGACCTTTCATAGCTTGTACCGTAATATATAATTGTTTTCGTTTTAAAACTTTTTACATATACTTTAGCAGCTCGTCTTAGAAATAATTTCTTCGTTGCCATAAGATAACACGATTTTACAAAAAATTAATGGGCTTGGTTCTATGGTTAATATTTTGCCAGGACTGCTACTTTGCTGGGCTGAGCCCACTTAAACTTTGGTCCAATACGAACCCCATTCAAAAAACTTGATTCAAAATTGAAAATAAAACAAAACAAAGCTCTGATCTGCTGTTTTTGACGTGACAAATACAAATGTACAATTGATTTTCACTTGTTTAATTTCAAATAATACTCAACGGTTGAGAATAAATCGAGCATTATTCAGAAAAATCCAAAGAATGCCTGCCTTGCGGACTATAATAGAATAGAACATTTCTTTCTTGAAAGTTTCTCTAATTTATGTACCACTGAACTGGCATTTATGGTTATGGGACCTCATTGGATAAATCTGAACGAACAAGACCACGTATTCCCTGTTCGTGACAATTGGCCCCTGTGTTAGGTGGGGAGAATTTTCCCCCACCAACGTTGGCCCCCCGCCATCGTGTAGCGTAAATCGACGTTATTTACTCCAAAACTTCACTCACATCCAAGCACGTGTGGCATGCTTATACCTCTTGGTAGTCGTTCATAGCTCATTTTTATTTTGTCTATATTGTATAATACTGACTAACATTATAAAATACAAAAGTACTATTTTTTACTCGATATATTAATGTTCAGTCTTTGGTTCATATATCGTCGACCAATCCTTCCTAATTCATATTTTTGTTGAAAAAACTACTTTTGTGGTTCTTTTCATAAAGACTTATAAGCCCTTATTTGATACCAATTAAACTTCAAATTTTAATCTAAGTCAAAGTTAATAATTAATTTTAATCATATATTTCATGAGTCACACAACTTTTCTACCACATATTTTATCAAATTTTATTAAAATTTACTAAAACTCTGATTTTAATTTCCACCAAACAGGGGAGAAAATAATGGAAACTCACTTACACGAGCAAGTTGGAACTATATGTACCCATGTATATAGATACAGATATAAAATATATTCCTCGATATCTTGAGGAAAACCTTCTCTACCGTTATAGACGCAGATTGGATACAAGAAAAACGAATCATTTTGGGGTATCTTTCTCTCTCTTAATTAAGTTGAGTTCTTGTCTTCTTTCCATTGAATATTCATACATTTTCCGTATCTGCTGCTACTAATTGAACTTTGTGTGATTTCTTGACGAATCATGTATGTTTTCTTACAGTTGGATGGTAATTCTCAGCATCGACAATGGCTTTTAGCCCTCTTGACGGAAATTCTTCAATGCCTTCATAATTCATGAGGATGCAATGAAGAATGAAAAGAACATCTTATTGTCATTGTTGCTTCAGTGATTTATCCACTTTCATCGTATTGGATGGGATAATTTAAGTTTGTAATTAAGCCCTTTTGAAGTAAATTAAAATCAGATTTTCAGTCGATTTTGATAAAAGTTAATGAAATAAATTGTTGAAATGTAATTAATCTCATAAAATATGTTGTTAAAATTAATTATCGATTTTAACCTGAAATTTTAGTAGATTAAAATCTATACCAAACAGCGGTTAAAGAGCAATCGGTAAATATGTTTTTTTGCTGCAACTTTTTCATTCTTGTTTTCAGTTCTAGAATTTTATAATTTGGTAACCTGGGAATCCCATGAACTTGTTTTTCCTTCTTGCAGTTGTAGTTACATATGATGCAACAATAACTTAATATAGTGCTACGGGATTTAACAAATAGCGTAAGTTACAATTTCAATAAATTACATTAACCGATAAAATGATTAATAATACAGTCGAAAAATTGTAATTTCAAAAAAAAATAAAAAATGTATATATATATATATAACCAAGCGAAAACTATTATTTAAAAAAATTACATACACNTATACATATTTGTGTAAATTGCCCATTTTAACAAAACATGACTATTCTCATTTCAGCAGCCCATTAAAACACATTGATGAATACATATGGGCCGTCCAAATTTAGAACTCAGGCCTAGTCCAAGTAAAAGAACAAAATAACAAGTTAATTAATACATCGACCGAAAATATAAATAAGAAGAAATGAATTGAAAATGGTATTACACAAAAAATTATTATAACATTTTTTTTCACGCAAAATTTCACGACAATAGGTATTGTTTTATGATCTTTCAGACGATCAACCAAGATACTGAGTAAAACCCCGGGCGAGTAATATAGCATGAGTGAGGCCATGCTCACAACTTCGAGCATTTACTCTTTCCTCTTCGATCCTAAAAAATCTACGTGGACAGTGGCGGAGAGAAGCGAGGGTCACTTATTAGTTTTTATCTTACCCTCTATTAAATAATTTGTTTTAATATTTTCCCTAATTAAATTAGACATTCACTGAATTCGAAATTTGACTCAACAATTGTACGTGAGCATGCGCATAGGTTGAGGGGATGGGAACTATAGTACCTTAATATCCTCAAAAAGAAGATCGCACAAATTAATGTAAGTAAGAAAAACATGGTCCCCTCTTTAACTCATAGAGAAAAGTGTATTCTTTTCTTCTTTTTTTATGTTTCATTAAAAGAAACAACGTACAGTTGAATATGTGTGTCTCCCTGTTTCCCAACTCCATAACTCAACTGTGCAAAGTTTTAATTGTACACGTGTCAACAACCCATTGCTTCAATTGAGATGATAATATTAACTCGTATTGTGATATGTATTTTACGAAGTATAAAATATGGGCATGTTTGGCAAAATAATTTGATTTTTATTAGCTGTAATCCTATAAAATATGTGGATTAAAATTTATAAACCCGGCTTATACGTCAAATAAATTGGAATTTTCAGCTTAAGTGATTTATAAGTCAGGCTTATAAATTCGAAATTTTTATATTGAATAAAGACAAAGAAAAAGTATAACGATAGTCCAAAATATAAAACCATGGTGCCACTTTAAGAAACTGTTTGATTTTTATAGTCGAGCTCTTTTTCTCGAAATCCGTTTAATTAAAATTTTCTTGCTACGTCAACAATTTTTATCTTCTCCACCGAGAGGAAGGGATTAAGTCTATTGATTTTTATGTGACAAATTGTTTGAAAAAAGAATAAGACAGCAAGGAGTGGTCACAATCAAGCAATTTCATGAAATCTTTGATGAATAGGGGAAATCTCTCAAAGTGGGACATATCTCTCTCAAGTGTATGGCCAACTCTTTTTACAGACTGTTGCATGGAATGGCCAACGACAAAAGAATTCACAGACATCCATGTGTACGAATCAGGCGTGACCTTTTCTACAAAATAATTAAGAGAAAATTGAGAAATTAATATTACCATCTTTTTGGATTTGTGTTTTCAAAAGAAAGCACCTTTGGAAGTGGTTTTAAGCAACCAAACATGTTTTTATTAACACATAATTAATTTTAACTATATATTTTATAAAATTCGTAACTTTTTGATCACATATTTCATCAATTTTTATTAAAATATAATGAAATATATAGCCGGTCTGTTTTCACTACAAATTAAATTTTGACCGTTAGTGGGTCCCACGGCTGTCCAATATGTGTGAAGGAAGTCAAATATGGAGGCTACTAATGGTCCAATAACTGCTTAAAATTGGGATTAAAATTGTCACAGACAAAATCATAATCTTTATCTAAACCAAACAGGAACAAAGTAAGTGTATGTAGTTGGAAAAGAAAATCACATCCCTTGGTATCTCGAGTGCCTGTGACATGATAGTTCACGGAAGTAGCTTATCGTAGTCGTGATAATATATCCCACATCATTCAAACATAGGATTTGAAAAAGATGATTCGACTAGGCCTATTTATATCTAGTGTTCCAATCAATCAACAATTATAATAAGACGTGCTTAATATGATTACAAGCGTAAGTTTCGATGAATTTTAATTGTCTCTCGAACCTACTAACATGAACCAAAAGTGCCTTCCAAATGCACATTGTTTCCTCATCACTCATTGTCAACTTTGCTTTCTTTCTTACCTTGCATTTTTCCCTTCTCTCTACTCTGCAAATCAGCAGCTTTTTCTTTAAGCATCTAAACCCTATCCATCCGACCCTATACATTGTTCGACTATAACACTACGCCACGCCAATATCTCCACTTCTTTTTTATAAATTTTTTCCTTTTTTATAAATACAAAAAAGTTGCTAATAATTTTGGACCTTTAGAAGCTAAACAAGATATAGATCCCCAACTTCAACTTATGTGCAGCATCTGTATAACCCAAGTTTTTGTGTGTGTGTGTTTGCCGACATATATCTAAGTATCTAACTACAAATATCGAGGTACTACACATAGTGAAAGATGGAAAATAATATGAACCTGTTCAGCGATAGAAGTAGGGAACATAATGATAGTTGCCATGCTTGGGAGATCTGGGATCTTGCCAACAGCTTCCGCCACCCACCACTCACGACCTCCTCCACCGTGCAAGTGGAAGCACGTTCTTTTCATATGAACCACCAAGATAATACTGCAAATGATTCTTCATTGTCTCAGTCCCACTTCCATATAGACCCACATTTGACTTGCTTGAAGCTGGGCAAGAGGCACCACTTCGAGGATGTAACAATGGGATCTTCAATGACCAAGAAGGGCAAACCCAATAGCACATCTGGTGGTGGCGGGGGTTCTTCGGCGGCGACGCCTCCAACTTTGCCGAGGTGTCAGGTGGAGGGATGCGAAGTGGTGCTAGTGGATGCCAAGGACTACCACAGAAGGCACAAGGTTTGTGAAATGCACGCCAAAGCTCCAAAAGTAGTGGTTCATGGCATTGAACAACGCTTCTGCCAACAGTGTAGCAGGTAAAATTACAACTATCCACTGCAATGTCTCTACGTGTATCGTATTGTTCATGTGCAAATGGAGTCGTCAGAGTTTTATATTATAATAAAAAAAAGATATAAATGTTAGAGAAAATAAGGTGTACGTGTTTTCTAAATTTGTTTTGATCATATTGATTTGTTGCAGCAACTGAGAGGACGTGATCTCAAATTGAGTCAAATGTCTATAAATATTGCGCGTTCTTTTGCGTATGCCGAGATTTTATTGTTCTCGGTACAGAATTAAAAATTCTCAACACAAATGAATTATGAATAAGCAGTGACTAAAATGTACATATATTTTGATAGGTTTCATGCAGTGTCAGAATTTGATGAATCAAAGAGAAGTTGCAGGAGGAGATTAGCCGGCCACAATCTTAGAAGAAGAAAGAACCCTCAAAACCATTCTCTTGCTAGGAGACCTTATCAAGGTATAATAATAAATTAATATGATACCATAAACAACGTTATTTTTACTAGATAAAGTAATTTCATAGTCACAATTGATATCTAAAATATTGAATTGCTCGAACAAATACAGAGTTTTATACGAGGATTTTGGTAAAGAAATTGTGTGGTTTTATTTTGTTATTGATCATAAAGAAATATGCTTTCTGAATCTAAAAATGCATAAAGAAAGTAATTTGCTTTGTTGGATTAGCTTGCCTTACAATTTACACTCCATTTCATTTAATCAGTTGTATATTATTATAGAATAATGCTATCTAACACAAGTTTAAACGATTACGCTTGATAGATTCCATTAAATGAATCATGGTGACATCAGTTATCATTTAAACTGGTGTTTGATACGAGTGGTGATGAATAATATTACTCTTTATTATAATATATACAACCAATATGCAAAATTTATCTTTAGCTCCCAATATAAATAAGAAAGTACCTAACTTTGTGAGATGACACGATAGTTATGATTACAGCGGTCGATTTAGGGTATAAGCTACCAAATTAAGGTGCAAAATCCAATCCACACCAAACGTGCTGGACATAGGTCTTGTCCGATACTGATTAGCGATTTATCTCTAACTTTTGGTCATCGCAGTGTTTTTAACACGAAAGACTTTAATTCTCGTAGGCATCAAAGAGATGGCGGGTAGATATCCATATTCGCCTACAAACGAGGAGTGTGCTCTCTCTCTTCTGTCATCAAAATACAACAGCTTGATTCCATATACAGACCCTCCATCAAGACGAACCACTGCCCTACACGATTTGATTGTAGAAAATCGTGCAGCCGTCTTAGCTACACAGCTCAACTTGCACCAGATGAAGATTGCAGACCCGACCCAACAGGGATCCGTTAGGTTTCTGAAGAATCAGATTATACCCGGTGTCGACTTGACATTGGACCTCATGCACGCCGCTCCGAGTTCAGAATTCGGGTTGCTGTTTATGCATGATAAATCTGGAGAAGAATGTTGTTCTGAATCGTGGAAAGTTCCTTTGGGATATTGATTATGTAAGACTTCCAAACATTCTTTCATAAATATCTTATGAATGTTGGAAAAAAAAAAATTTATTCTGTATTGTACATGTGATTAATTAAATTAGTATTGTAAAACAAACATGTTTTGAGTGTTCATATGTGCATCTATTTATCTGAATAATGTAAAAATCATTTGAACACGTGTAGAGAGTATTTTATTTCGGAAGACAAGAAATGTGCTAGTTTATATAGCATTGATCCTTTGAATTTATCGATTGTTTCTTGAATAGTGTCACATTTGTTGTCGTAGCGTAGAGTGTTTATCTTTATTAACTATAAATATATATTAGAATTTACTTTACATGGTATCGGAACAGTTCAAACTATAAGGAGTTTTTTCCCTGGGATTCCTTTTCATCGCCAACAATGCCGCAACCAGGCAACAGCAACGGTGGGCCACCACCACCATTGTGAGACCCTTCGTTCATATTAATACTGCCACTCTCAACTTTCCGTTGGGCTCACGACCACCAACTATATTTACATATTTTTAACGTTGAAAACTACTTGTATAACTATAATAAAAAGATCGATCCAAATATTCAATTCGAGGGCCAACTTATCCATAAGCGTAGAGCAACCGGCTACTACACTCAGTACAAGTTGGGAGCCAATTAATAGTGCAATTTTTTCGGAATTTAAACAGTCATTCTACGAGGATCAATTATTGAAGTTAGAGGTGAAAATCTGTCACATTGATCTTGAATGCAACTACTCAGATTTTTCAAACTTCCGCACGTGGCAACTGATGAGAACGCAGAGGTTTTGCCTTATGTGGGGGCTGATGCATAGCAATATCACGTGCGAAGTGCGTGATAAAAAATATATATTCTGGTGAATAGAAACAATTCAATGGAGTCGTGAAGAATAAAATATAAATGTAGTCTCCATGCAGGAGACGACTTAAGATCAGAGAACAAAACTTATAAGTACTTTTAAAGTGAAAAGTTATTTTGCAATTTGCATAATCAATTGGGTCTTAGTTTCATCTTAAAAAGCTCGATACTTCAATCGACGTAAAATTTTACTCTTCACATGATGATTGTTCGACTGAACTTTGAAAATATAAAATTGTAATATTTAATTTTCGTTTAGAAGTCACATGTTAACATCAATAGTCAATACTTTAGTATCTATATATGTTGGATGTTTTGAAATTTTATACTCAAAATGTTCGAAAGTAATTATGTTCAAGCTGTCAAAATATGTAATTGATTACTACCAAACTGATTTTACTGCCATCTTTTTCAGAGCAATGGAAAAATTACTGCAGATTCTCGGTCAAAATGCTATTTCTTTTACCTCAATTAAGTTACTGCATTCCCTCCAGAAAATATCAGAGTAACAGACAAAAGTAAATAATGCAAAGACTAACTAAAAATAGCAACACGCTGCATGTGGGTGCCTGTAAAACTAAACCTTGTAACAAAATGGAAACAAGTGAATGCCCCATGTAAAAATCCAACTACAGTTGAGTGTCGAGCATAAAATTTGAGAATAAAATTCCCACAGGAATATAAAGATACTTATAGAAATATATATATGTATGTTACATACGATAATGATTCAAGTGTAAATCGAATCCATCTGTTTTTAGAGGAAATTAAGATTGAAATGCAAATAATCCAGACTAAAATATGTCAAATTCATCTTCTACTAGGTCTAGGTAATCTGCGACACATAAGATCAGATCTTGAATCAACCAACCCCTTTCAGTAAAAATTTGTGCTTGTTGAAGAACTCGTTGTACCCTGATATGATCTTTGGCTAAAATCCAGTGAAATTCTTGGCGGTGAAATCGCAACCGTGAGCAATGAAGAGCGAGTCCCGGAATCTGGTGGAGACCCTGAAATCAAATCAAACGCAGCCCAGTTTTTTATTTTCTTTTGGTTGTCCTTGAGCTGAATTTATTCAGAGAGTAAGCTTACTTGTGAGGTTCTCAGAGGAAGAATTTCGGGCAGTACTGTCGAGTAGAGCCTTGTTGCTCGGTTCTTGATTTGGTTGCTGGGATTTTCGCCTCCTCCGGTTATGGTCAGCTAATCTTTTCCGGCAACTCCTCTTTCCGTTATCGAATTCCGAAAGAAGATGAAATCTGATTATGAGAAAATTATTCAGAAAAATTCAAAAGGAAATCATGGGATGCTATAAAAATTTATTAAAAGATTGTTGAGTAGATAAAAAAAAAAAAAAAGGCAGTACATTTACTATAAGAAGCAAAAACCAACGGTACGTTAAAACGTAACTGAGAGCAAAATCATGAGGAAGCATAAATCTACGGACCAAAATGCCATTGGGATCAACCCATGTACCATCCAACCCAATCATGAGCTTGTTAACACTCCAAAAGGGCAGTTTATTCAGTCAATATTCACCATTAACACTAGGTTACAATTAAAAGAAAAGAAAATATGGTGAAGAAAGTACAACCTGCTGCATTGTTGACAGAATCGCTGAGTCAACCCGGCGGTGATGACAGTGGCGGCCTTGGAGTGGAACTCACACACCTTGTGGCGGCGGTGGTAGTGTTTGGCGTGGGTCAGGTCCGCGTGGCAGCCTTCAGCTTGGCATCTTGGGGAATTGACTGAGCCGTGCTCCATTACCCTGGACCGGCGGTAGAGCCGGTTCACAAAATCGTCCTCGGAGGAAGAAAAATAAGTCCTCCCACCTAAATTAAGCCCAATCCTACTGTTGCTGGAGTTAAATTCGAACCCACCAATAACCGGCTCACTCTTGGGAACCATCATAAACCCAGTTGGACCGGTTGGTTCAAGAGTGAGCAATGAAGCCTGTGGTGCATGAGGATTCGAGTACGATGACCCAGAAGCGCCATAAGAGCGTGGGTCATAGAAATTAGTCAAATGGGTGTCAGTATTTTGGTGGTGAAACGGGTGGTGGTTATGGTAGTTGTGGTGGTTGTGAGAAGTGACGGTGGCCGTGGCGAAATCATTAGGGTTAACAAAAGTGTTGGCTTCCGTGAAGTTATGAGTGGCATATGGGTCAAAAATCTGTCGGTTTTGGTTAGAATCTTGGGCCATTTCTTCGCCTGAGAGCATGATCGTTGATGGATTCCCCCATTCATAGTCCACCATTACCTCTACTTTAATTTGCCCCCACCAGCAGAATCAAATAAACAAAAACAACACCTTGAACGCCTCTGTGAGCATAAAATAAACAAAAGTAAAAATTATTTGCTAGATATCTGAAATCAAAAGAACTTTAGAAAGAGAGATAGTGAGAAAAATCAGAGCTTTAAAGCGGAAAATTATGGTGAGTGAAAAAGCTGCAAAAGCTTTCTGTTTGTCCGTGTGAGTTGCTTTATGGCAAAGCAACGAGTTCCTTTTTGAGTTTAAACTTTTGCGTGAGTTTGAGGATCGTGTCGGGTTTAAGGGTTCTTGTAGCATTTGCAAGAAATTGAGAGAAAAGAAAATGAAAGATAGAGAGAGAAAGCACCTTGTGGCAGTTTCGAACAGAGAGACTGTATGTTTAATCAAAACCCTACAAGTGAAGTATTAATAGTCGCTACGTTTCACCATTTTTACAAGGATCGCCACTTGACTCACCACTCCTCTCTCTCTAAAATACCATTTCTCTCTCAATAATTCTCTCTCTTTCTTATCTCTTACAGACTGGGTTTCTCTTTCTAGGTTTTAGGAGATATGAAGAACTCAGAACCGCTGACCTATGAGGCGGCTTTGCTCAGAGATAGCTACTCTTAACATTTGGACTTGAATGAAATTACTGTTTTACCCTACTTGAGTTAGAATATTGCACTACAGCCACTCATATAAATTTAAGACGAAGGCACATTATTTCCTCTAATACTATACATTAGCATAGGTTTTTTCCCCCCAAATCAATCTACATTTTTTTCTCTCTTTTTGTTGAGTCTACACCTATGCTATAATGACTTCATCGTACGAGTATAGCTGTGTAGCGAACTAATTAAAAATATAAATTAATTAGATAAATAATTTTTTGTTTTATTACGATATTTCTAATTTTTGTATGTATTGTGTTTGTACTTCGCCACACGAGTAGAGTAAGATAAAAAAGATTCAAGTGCAAACAATCCTCAAAGTTACAATCCTAAAGAAGTTTCTAAGCTCAACATATTATAGGTTTGTAAAAGATTAGTTGTTGCCCAAAAAATGAACAAATTTAAAAATCATTTAAATCCTTAGCTTAACAAGAATGTTAAACTCGGATTTCGGGACTATTATTGCTGTCTCATCCCGCTGACCCGTGTGTGAGTCATATCAAACTCATAAGCCACATGTAACATTTTGTCCACATCATATGAATAAATTAAACGGTTCTGAAAATCTTTAAATGTATTGCTTAAAACAGATGGATAAGATGAGTTTTCAAACCTGAGACGTCATTAAGGAATGGTACCAAAGATAATTCGTGTGTCAGTGAACCTGCTAGCTAATTTAAACAATGCTAATTATCTTCTTTCTTCGCCAAAGTTAAAGTAGAGCAACATGCCTATTTGTCTTGTAGAAATCTGAAGTCCCGTGCAACGAAAGAGAAAGCCATCGAAGCACAAAAATGTGACTTCACGTTGTTTCGTAGGAACAACAAAAATAACCTCGTCATATAGCAGAAGCCCATTGTTACATAAGCTAATCTCATTCAAAAGTGAAATTGAATCAAAGAAGAACGAATTCATTGATTTCACCCATGAAAATGAGAAAATAATATACGAATAGAAGATACTAAAACTTACCAATTGATTGGTGTCATGTGTCAAAGTAAGTGAGAAGATCTGAAATATCCTTAGCATAATTTTTTTGTACATACTCCATGTAACATGAAGGACAATATACGAAATCAAACCTAGCCAAATCTTTGTCCATTTTGTTTCTCTTGTATACTTATTCTTATTTGGCAACTAACTTGACTATTGAAATGCAAACAAGATCTAAATCCCCATTGAACGATTGCCTTTGCAAACTATTGGCGCTAAGTGTGCATGTTTAGTGGCAAGGATATGTTAATAGTTCATTAACTCGCCATATTTTGAGGTCGATACACTATAAAATATTTTTAAAAAAATTAATTAGCTATTAAGAGAATATTTTGAAGTCAATTTTATTTTATTTTTATTTTTTAAAGTTACAACTTTCCAAGTAACTTTTATTGCGCTGTCAAAATATTTCTTACTTATTTTAATTTTTTTGTAATTAGTCACCTAATTCTAAGCTTAACCAATTGTCAATATATAAAAGAAAATTAAACTGCTACAAGATTTTGAGTTACCCATCCTTGTTTTTAAAATTACAAAAACCTCCCCCCTTAATTCATAAATTCTCTGTTTTACCCTTCTCTCTCTCTCTCTCTNTTGCGCTGTCAAAATATTTCTTACTTATTTTAATTTTTTTGTAATTAGTCACCTAATTCTAAGCTTAACCAATTGTCAATATATAAAAGAAAATTAAACTGCTACAAGATTTTGAGTTACCCATCCTTGTTTTTAAAATTACAAAAACCTCCCCCCTTAATTCATAAATTCTCTGTTTTTCCCTTCTCTCTCTCTCTCTCTCTCTCTCTCTCTCTCTCTCTCTCTCTCTCTCTCTCTCGTAAAATGTGATTTTATATTGATCATATATTTATGAATATTGATTTCACAGTCTAAAAAAATGGGATAATTACACTGGTACCATAATTTTTACTTGTTGCATTATATTTCATTGTATCATTTATATCCCTAACTTTTTTTTTATCAAGTTTTGATCCTCAATTTCTTATTAATTAGCACATCTCATTGTTGACCATAGTTTCTACCAAAATATTCTGTTTTGCATGCTTTGTAATTGGGGAAAAATAAATGTCGCACTTTTATCTTTATTGTTTTCTTAATATGATGGACAAATAAGTATTTTTACGCTATTGTTATTATAGACGAAATATATTGATTAATAAAATGTTGAAGATACAAATTTAACGAAAAAAGGTTAATGACCCAAGTGCTATAATGAGCAAACCTCGAAGACCGTGCAAGTAAAATATGATACGATGAGTAAAAATTGTAGTGTGAATATAATTACTCTTAAAATTGAACAAACTGGTCAAGAAACATTAAAAATTTAATGAATTTTTAGTTAGCTTTATTAAATTATTCTACAACTTGTATTTGTGTTGATTCATCAATTATTTGCCAATGGTCTTCGGTTTTTTTTTTTAAAAGGTCTTACTAATAATTTTTTAAATGTTAGAAAAATTGTTTATAATAGTATTTTTTACTAAATTGATCTCATCCAAATAAAAAATATTAAAGAGTATATCTTGATAAAAAAATTTAGGGAAAATTGCAGTCATTATTCCAAACCTTTCATTTTATTGTAGACTTGACCTGAGCATTTCATTTGTACCACTATGATACCAAAAAATTCAAAAATTAGTACATGCGGTCCATTCCAATGGAATTTGTTAGTTCCTCTGTTAGTTAACCAAAAGTCAATAATTTGACTAAATTTTGATTAATTTCAAAAGGTTAACATAGTAAATTTACCTTTTCTATATTAAACACATATTTGATGCACATTAAAATGGAAAGAATTCATTTTTTTGGTGATGTGATGGTGAATATGTTGTTGAAAAAGAATGAATAGTTATTGATGTGATGAAAAATATTATTTTATTGAAGAATGTGTGATTAAAAATGAGTAGAAAAATGAAAATGAAAATTAGAACGTGACTCAAACAGGGGTTAAAACAATTAAAACCAAAAATAAAAAAAGAAAAAGAAATATCTT
>CAIGRB010017764.1:42183-65377 GCA_903798255.1 Fraxinus quadrangulata | reverse complement strand
ATATATATATATATATATATATCATTTAAAATTAGCCTTATTTGTAAAAAAAAAAAAAGATTAAAATTCAAATTAAAGTCTACAACTAATTTTAACCATACATTTCATGGAATCACAACTTTTCAACAATACATTTCTTCAAATTCTATCAAAATTAACTAAAATTTTGATTTTTATCCAAATCAAACAAGGGCTTAATATTTTAATTTTTCAGTCAAACCCAATATTTTTTATGAGTTGTAGGTTTGGGTAATACATGTTACTATGTTGTAGAATATCATTAAAATATTTCTAATTTTTTATTAAAAATAATATCTTTTGGGATAACATATATGATATATGTTACTATATATTTTGGAGTAACCAATCTGCCATCAGTATAAGGTAACACATACTAGTAAAGTAATACACACATGTTATCAGCACTAAAGCTCGGCACATTTTAGCAAAAAAATCCCAAACACCATCAATCGATACTTTCCACCACCATTGTTGTCGTTTTCACCATGATCGGAATGAAGCTCCGAAACATTACCACCATCTTTAAAATCTCACCAATATCGTCATCAACATTAAAGTATCACGTGTTATTTGCATGGCAACACACGTGTTACCACCACTATAACTCGATATTTCCTAAGAAAAAATTCAAACACTGTCAATCTCGGCGCTTTCCATCATTTTCACGTGTTACCACCATCGTCGTCCGTAGCCAATTGCAAATTCTGGTGTGGACAAATTTTACAAAATTTCAATGATTTCTCACCAAATTTTTTTCCCCCCAAAATATTGACCATAAACGGGCATAATAGATTTTCTTTTCTTCCCACTTGGGAGGGGAGGACATCCATAAAGTGGCATTTAATTGCTTTCTCGCAAATGAACAATAGCTTTCATTGGGTAGGATGGAATTATGCTGTCGTTATTTCTCCCAACCACGCAAAACGATGGCGCGTGATCACACTCTTCACAAATTGTATACTTTTTATTTATTTACAACACCAAAGCTTTTATAGCTACAATTTTAAGTAATTTATTTTTTGCATGAATTAAAAGAAATTTTTAGTTACTTATTGTGATCTAAAAAATTACTGCTTTTAAGCATAACTAGGCAAACTATATAAAATATTAACTTTTATACTTTTTTTTTTATCTCATGCACAACAATATACAATGTGTAGTGTAATTGTAATTTTTTTTCCCGACTGTATCATATAAATTCTAAAAAATTAATTTATTTAGTTTTTAAAATTTACGAAATAATAGTATATGATTTGGATGTCTTTTATATTTTCTTCTCGAACAGTGAAGTGTGTATCTTTATAGTTCTCTGTAACATGCCAAATTCGACCACGAGTAATTAAAGAGATTTTATTGACATGGGAATGAAAACCAAGGTGTATAGCATGGCTCTCGTATATAACATGCCAAATTATTTTTGTTTCTGTTTTTATTTTATTATTATTATTATTACTACTACATATTTTATATTAAAATTGTAAAGTTACTATTTTACCTTTTAAAAATTGGTTAATTTTTTTTTAATGAATGGTAACCATCCATCTGGACTCCAAGCGTGAATTTTTAAAAGATTTGATACCGTATGTGGCACAAATAAAATGTTTAAGCAAAATCTACTGCTAAATGAAACATTTGGTATCATGGCAACAATTTTTCCTAAATTTTATTAAATTTATCAAAATTTAATGAAAGTTTGATTTTTAACAAGATCAAACATAGGCTCAAAAGAATTAAGTACCTCATATGGCTCTATTTGTTTCAAGGGTAATTATATTCACAACACAATTTTTATTTTTTACATCATATTTTAATTGCACTTAATGTTCTTAATTTTTGTCATTGTGACAATTATGTTCCTAACGATTTTTCATATCATTTTTATTATTTAACTTTCCATTAGTTAACACGTTTGTATTGTGTGACATTATTTTGGAAGAATATATTTTGAAATAATAAATTGATGGAGAATATGTGGTTGAAAAGAATAAAAAGTTATTGATCTGATAGAAAATATTATTTTATTGAATAATGTGTTGTTGAAAATGAGTAGAAGAATAAGAATGAAAATTTTAATGTGGCTCAAACATGAGCGTATTTTATAATAGTTTTATGTTCAAAGGTCAATTGAAACATGGTAAAACAATTTATTTTTTCATCATATTTTTTTGAAAAAAAGAAATAAAAAGTTCTGAAAAAATATTTTTCAATTATTTCAAAATATGAAAATAAAATATTTTGATTTAAATTATCGTCAAGAACAAGACGTACTAATTAAAAGAAAGTTGAAAATAAGAATTCGATGAAAAAAGTTAAGAAAAAAATTAATACAATAAGTAAAAATTGATGATCTTAACTACAATTAAAATATGGTATAAATAAATATGTAAAATATTATGTAAATAATTATGTAAAAGAAACATTTTTCAAATAAAAATTGTGGAGTTAATATAACTATTTTTTTAATCAACTCATTCCCAGTAGCGGATGGTTTAGATGAGTGACACGTGGAAGGATTTTACGGCGAGTAGGAAAGAGGAAGGTGGGTGACAAATAGTCTAGTTGGCGTTTGGTGGAAAGGCTGACACTGACGTTGACTCTTATTGTACGGAATACTCAAACTCTGCACTGCTCTAATTAATTTATGGACTCCATCTGGTTTGTGCGTGACGGGGAGAGACAGAAAATAAATTATAAATACATTGATTTGATTTTATAGAAAATAATAATATTGGCATATTTATAAATAAATTTGACTAAATTTATTGCTTATTTATAAATAAAATAATTGCACTGAAGGTTCCAAATCTTTAAAAAATGTTCAGATTACACTCAAACCTTTAAATCATAGTAGTGAATGTTCCAAACCTTTCAAAATTATGCGAAAAAGGATATTTAGACGTTTTTCATTAAAAAATCAATAGTTGATCGAAATTATATGTTTGACCAAAATTCGACCAATTTGAAGCTTTTAATTAATTTAAAAAGGGAAATTTGTATCGAAAGTCCCAAACATTTAATAAATGTGCATCGAAATGAACTATTATAATTTTCATTCAAAAAATTGTATGTTGATCAAAAATATTCATCTCCCCCAATTCACCCAACCTCAACGATTCTCTAACCCACCTAGGTGGGGGATCGTTCGCCACCGTCACTATTATTGATTTTGAAAATACATTTTTTTGTCTTTATTTATTTATTTTAAGTTCTTTAATTGTTCTAGTCATGAGTAAATGGTGTTGATGGGATGGGGAAAATGGGGTCGCAGGCGAAGGAAATGAAGTAGTGACTGCAACTCAGGGTGTGGTGGCTATCGTGACACTCATCAACCAAGATATAGAAGGTTTGTTCAGTGGATGGGTTAAGGGGCATGGTTGGGAGGACGAGGGAATCAGAGAAGATTAATATTTCTGGTCAATCGACAATTTTTTCTATGGAAATTGTTAGAAGTCCTTTCGGCTCACATTTATTAAATATTTGAGACATCCACTTCATTTTTGAAAGGCTTGGGGGCCTTCAATGCAAATTTATCTTTTAAAATCAATTAAAGGTTAAATGATTATTTTGCCCCTTTTAAAATTGGTTAAATTATGGTCAAACATCAACTTGGTCAACTAAAAGATTTTTGGTCGAAAACTTCTCGAGGTCCTACCACATAATTTTGAAAAGTTTAGAACTCTGCTGCTACGATTTAAAACTTTGAGCATGATCTAACACATATTTGAAATGTTCGAAACCTCCACTGCAATATCCCTTTATAAATTGTTGTCCAAACATGTATTTTATTTTAATAAGATTTTACTTGTGATAGTTCGTGAATATAAGCAAATACTATTAATAGAGATGTGTCAATAGTGATAATATAACATCTACATTATATGCATTTTACAGCTAATAAAAAAGGCAATTGTCTCTTCTTCTATCCTTTATAAATATTTCATCTTTTATAATATATAATTCATATTACCCCCACAATTTCCACATGATAATGCAAATAAAAATAGAACTAATAAAATTTTCTTCTAGTGAAAATTAAATGGGACCATGGAATCAAAACAAATTGAGGGCTCTGTCTGTTGGTATGCATAATGAAGGTAAACATAGGGGACATGCTTTGTGGTATTAATATTGACACAATTTCATCCCAATATATATTTCAAGATTCATTCCTATAAAATCTCTCCCATATTTGGCTCTCTTTAAATCCAGATATCGATGCAGCATCAACATTAATGTATAGGGGTCCATCAAATAACTTCTATGATTTGATTAAAGAATCTTTGTGACAAGCAAAAAATAATTTAAAATGAGTTACGAAAATTGTGTAATAGTTGAAATATCTACCTACGAACTTCATTATTGTTGTCGTTGTCAGTCAAGTAGTAGAAGTTGTTGTGGAATCTCATCTTCAAGTTCGAGATTCTACATTGAATGTCAAAATGAATAATTCATTAGTTTTAAGGATCCGTTGCTAGGGCACGAGGATTTTGAACTCTATGAGTTATCAAGCTTTCGAATTGTGTTATTTTAGTTACAGAACTTCTTTCTGATAGCATAAATAATCACCAAACTTATAGAGTTGTTTCAAATTACTCTTCACGTATTAGTTAGTAAATTTAAGATCTTTATTGCGATGTCTAGTGCCTTTTTCGTATGTAGCAAACGGTCTTTGAGTATATATGACATAAATAAGTTGAAAAAATATTTTCGAATGTGATTTTGATTTTATAGTACTCATCTAAACATTTTAACGCTTTCAATTTCACATTTACTTTATTATTAGTGGATATTGATTTCGACCAAATTTTTGGCCCCGGTGTCCTTTTAATTTGCCACGTAAGCCTCGTCGTGTGAAACATAATCAAATTCATTAAATCTACTAATGGATTTATTCTAGAAAAAGTTCAGTGACTAAAACGACACATTTTTTGAATTTTGGTGATCAAAAGAAACATATTATGATTCACAAAATAAAAAAAGGGTTTAATAATACAAAGTGTCAAGTTAAATATTGTGCAAGTTTCGCTCTACAAGTCGCATCATCTAGTTTTTCTTCATCTATAATAAATTTAATCAAAATATGTTATACTCAAGATCTTTCACATCAAAGGCTCATTTTTTTCTCGAGTTAGGCAAGGACTTCTTGAAAAGACTCATCATCTATTTTTTTCTCGTGTAATATATATAATATAATGCAATTAGTTCGCGTCATAAAATAATTAAATTCAATCCAATCTATCAGAAATTATGTTAGGGAAACTTTTAGACAAGTCTTATCATCTAATTATTCTAGTTAACATTCTTTAATCAAAATGTCTTACAAACTAACCTTGATCCAATCTAATCATTCAAAAGTTCTTTTTTCCACACGTCGAGAGATGTCTTGACAAGTGATCACCAATGTCTTTAAGCATGGAACAAATAGGGAATTTTTGTAGAAAAAATGGTTCCATCACTATTAATCGAAAATGAACATTCAGAAAAGCAAACAAAAGACAGAACATAAGAGGTCTGAAACTTTGTCAGTTGAAAGCAACTTACAACACATGTTTAAAGTCCAGCAAACTCATAATGACTCATCTACAATAATTAATTCTTAAGCATGATTAAATGCATGCAATTATGCCACATGCATGTCTTATGAAAAGTCTTCATATCATATTTTTAAAAAAATATTCTATTAGAACTTACCTTGTTTGGCAGACCCCTACAACCCATGGACTCAGGCAGTGGCCAGTGGTCAAAGAACAGACTCTATTATTGCATTCAAACATTAAATTGTGATGCCTAGGTTGAGTCCAATGTCGTTATATTTGGTTGAGGTTAAGAGTGATAAGTGGGACAAGCAGTTCGGCTAGTTGCATTAGCAAGTTGAGCAGCAAATTATTCGTGTTAGCAACTAACATTGCACGAGTTGACTCACAAATCGAGCTAGTTAGCTAACTAACTAACTCATGAGTCGTCCTTCGGCGAGCCAACGAGCTTGCCTAAGTGAGTTGTTGCTGTTATAATTTGATAATACAATCATGCTAAGAACAAGAATCACATATATTAATTGATAGTTTGAAATTCATACTCGCGGAAGATATTTTGTTTATAAATATTGCTAATTAGATCTTCATTTCCTTGCTCCTCAAAGTAATCGGTCGTCAATGAGGAAAGCTAAAACGATATGAAGAGGAGAGGGGACCTAGACATTATATAGAAAATTATAAAGTCGGTCCATTATTCTCTCTTTTTTGTCTTATATGTCAGATTAATAAATTGGGATTGCTTAAAAACTAAATTTCTTTACATTTAACTTTCAGCATCCTCTACAACTTCTCTAATATATCATTCTCAACTCCTTAGCGGTATAATTTTGAAACTATCACTCTTCTAATTTTGCAACAACCACTCTCTTATTTCGTAATTCATTCAAAGCTGCTACTATTTTAGTCTCCTGATTTCATAATCTCAACTTCAATATTTCTTGTTGCGTTATTTTACGTAATTTATGTAAAGGTTAGCTCTTCATATCTTTTTGGAATGGAAATTATTTATTCAGTTCTTGCCAAATTTTCAAAGATGGAAGAAAATGTTATTTCTGTTACGACCTTCAGTAAGATTAAAGAGTAATTAAATCTCAACGTTTAAATGTTGGAAGACAGATGTCCATAGAGAGGAGAATCGTCGAATGTCCGGTCCAAGTGTGTATAAGTTGTGACCGCATTCGGATTAACCCGGGTGGCGAACCAGAGGAGAATACTGCCACTCCTCAGGATTAGTCGGATGAGACTTGGACACCTGAGTCATAAAAAAAAAAAAAGAATTAAATCTATTCTTTCAAAACTATGGAAATAGTATTTCTTTATCCTTTGATGCTACGTGTTATCTTTACAGTAATTAGTACATATATTTTGTAGCATTATATCTTGATGATAATAATTTGACGATTGTGAAGAAACAATTGATGTTGTATCTTGTACAGTTTGCATGGTTAACAATAATGCTTTAGGACATCCGCAACTTTTTTTTTCTTTTATTCTAGTCGGGTGAATATAATTTTTATGTTAGTGCTGTTATATTGGAATGTACTTTAGGTAAATTAGCGAATGCAAAATTGAAAATATGGAGCCATAAACGTCATTTTCATCGTAATTTTTCTCCTGTTCACCAAATAAGTAATAATAAAATTCATTATATTTTTTCCACATAAATTTTGCACAAAATTATAATAGTTTAGGAACTTTGATTCATTATAGAAACGAGGTAACTATATTTTGTCATCAATTTTAAAATAAAACTTTGTTTATAATTTATTGAACATATCACGTTTTATGCAATTTGACGTTTTTCCTATTTAAATTCTATTATACCCTCCGTTAAATATTTCTTTAGCCCGAGCTCGCCGCAGGCCAAAACGGCCCGGGACACGGGTCAAAAACCAATTTTTTTAAAATTTAATTTGAAAAAATAGCCCACGTCTCAGGCAGACCTGCTCGGCAGCTGCTATCTGCTTTAGGTAGCAGCCCGAAAACCATTTTTTTAAAGATTAATTTAAAATAAAAAACTAAAAAAAGCTCGCGCCGTTTTTACAATTTTAAAATGCTTTGGACAAAATATAATTTTTAAGTTTACCACTTCCTTATAATTAAATAATTATTTTGATAAAATATAATTTTCTTACAACTTCATTGTAATTCGAGGAGTGAAGGTGTAATTTTTAGTTCAAATTAAAAATAATAAAAAAAAAAAAATAGCGAGTGACTCGTGAGCTTAATCTCCCCATGAGCTCCCATTGATGTAGCAAGCCAGCCAGCTTGCATTCGACTCATCTCACACGTGAGTGTGAACCGGCTAGCATGATGAGCTGAGCCGTTCGATCTATTTAACATTCCTACTTGAACTTGAGTTCTTGACCCAAGACCCTTAAACTAACATCCCACTCTTGATCATGCAGAATCAAGATTAGTAGTATATGTAATTTCTCCTGAGGAATTTCAATAAATTCAAATTTTCAGTATTGAATTCATTAAATGTTTGAACCTACCACCAGCCACGGACAATAACGGTCAACAAAATGCTATTTATTCAAGAAATTATTAGTAATTGCCACTGTAAGAATTCTAATTTTCTTGTCCAATTTAGATAACGAATTTGAGTGGGGCACTTACTTGCCTAACAGTTAGTTCAAATTTCAGGCACGTCCACATACCAATGGCCAGAAATAGACAATCAGAAAGTAAGCCTTTCATTAATGAGTTTGCTGGAAAAAGATTAAACAATTTAAGCAATTGGTACTACACAAACCACCCACTTGTATAATTCAGTAATTAAGATATATGTTAGTTACTGCTTTCATCTTTAACTGGTTTGAAATATAAGGTCAATAAAAACCACTCACTTCGTATCTTGATGAACCAAAATTTCCTACCAGATTAAAGGAACCAATTATCTTGATATTCTATGATTAAACTGCATGCCTGTCATCATTAATTGAGTTTCCTTGTTAGCAGAAAAACACTTTTGCTGAATGAAAAAACTATTTTCATTGAAATGTCAACATCTCGTAGCCCTTATTATGAATGATGAAAGTGATAAAACAGGCACATACATTGATTTTAGATTGTGAATATAGCACCCCCACCCCACCCCACCCCACCCCACCCTTTTTGAGTCTGGGCTTAATCATATTTTGTGCCTCCAAATAAGAATCATGTTTGCCAAACTCAAACAAACTCTCCTCCTGGTTCATGTTATGGAGGATACAAATGGACCGTGTGCCATGTTGACGCTAACAGCTAATAGAAACTCACACGAGAATGAATGTGTGCACGCTTCCTTGCATATGGTGCACGTGTTTAGTACACAGTATTTAGACAAAAATAGATTGTCAAGATTTTACGTTTCTATAGAGCCCTGGAAACCATTTCATTTGTTATGAACATACAAATCCACACAAGTTTTCAAGAATGCCCTCATTCGTTGATATACTAGAGATTGTTATTGCCCACAGACAATGGACTAGACCTCTTACCAAACAAGTCCTATGTTTTTGTCTAGCTACCTGGACAGGACATTCAAGTGGAAGACAGGTAGCCTGATTTTAGGTAGAAGTTACAATAGGTTCTGGAAAAGGGACCACAGATTAAGAAAGACGCTACATAAATAACTTGACTGTTAGATCTGGATGCTCCTCTCGTTTATATATATTTTGTTTCATTTTCTTAGTAGCAAGGACAAAAGTTTGAGGAAAAGGGGAAGATAAACCTAGACACATACCAGGTTTCAGATAGGACACACTTGTAACGTCATAGAATATTGAAATTGGAGAAAGGGTTTGGATTTATTCATCAGAAATTTGTGCCAAACTTGTGTTCGAATTGCATCAATTAAATCTGAAGAAGGGGAAAGTACAAGAATTATTCACTCGTGTTCATGAATAAGTAGAAGGGCGGAAATAAGATGGACGGAATCGTAATTCAATAAGTTTCTTCTTTTCATTTCCTTCTCTAAACATTCAAGAGTAGGAAGGGTGTTAAACATACGAGAATTAATCATTATCAAAATTATTAATTATGTCTCCAATTAATCAAATTTTTAATTCTCAATATTTGGTAAAGAAATGTTCTAAACTATGGATACAAGTCTCAGAGCAACAGGTGCAACAGCAAGTTCATATCAAGATATTCCAAAGATTACTTAGAAAACTATATCTTCAAGAAGAGGTATATATGCCGAAAAGATGTTTAGTTGTTATTGTCTGTTTCTAATGGGACGATCATGTATGTCGTGCTGTGTTGACTGTCACTATGACAACTGACTTATTGGAGAAATATAGCCTAAGACCTTAACTAACTTAACTGTACACCTATAAGGTACCCAATTTAAACTACTTCAAGGTCATAAAAACACTGAAGATTAATGCATAACTCAATAATTATCATAGAAGAGATGGGCATGCCATCGTTATTTAAACATATTACAAGAGATAAAAGAGCAAACATTCAAATAATCAGCCGGAAGTCCTGAACATTTTCTCAGAAAGCCTTTCCCCTTATCCTTAGAAGTCCCTTGCTCTGGGAAAGAGCTCTTTTCTCCAACACTGATAATAATCAAGCTATTATTCAATTAAAGAAGGATGATGCACTTCTCTGATTTAGATATCCATCCATTTATGGATTTGTATACTAAAATAGCTCCAACGCTTGATTTAAGAAAAGACAACATAAAGGCAGAGGAAAAAGTCACTGGAGATGAAATTTGGAGTTAACATATAGCCAACCTTCTGCAGATTCCAATGATTACTGCTATTATTAATCTTCCTCCTTAACCCTGAATGAAATAATTAGCAAGGAAAATGTAACATGCATATAGTATAGCAAGAAAGTGAAAAGTTAATTAGCGTTCTCACTTAGATGCTAAAGGTATGCTTGAGCCGGTAAAACTTACTTTGGCTTGTCAGTTAAAGTCACCAAAGCTCTAAGTACACCTGGACTGATCTTGTCGGCAAGAACACCCTTTTCAGAAATCGAAAAGGACTTTTCTTTGACATAGCTCTGAAGTTTTTTAGATTCGTAGTCAAAAAGTGTTTGATCTGCATGACATTGTATACCAGCTATAAGCAAACCAAGATCAAGACTCCCACCAGAGCAGAAATATAGTTTAACATCAATGATTGAATCAGCTTAAAGTCCAGTTTAATTACATATTCTCCTCCATGATCATAAAGTGCGCGGGATACAGTCATACTGCTACACTAGGACATGATAGCAGATATGCTAGTGTAAGTTTCTTCCATTTTCATATTTTCTTTACCATCCAAGATTTCTTCAGTTTCCTATATAGTTTACAACACTCGTAATAAGAGAACCCGAGACAGCAAAATTATATTACCGACAGCTGAATGGGAGTAAGAGGAAGTAGTGATTAATTGGCCTGAATTTACATTAAGAAAATCCTCCTGACCAGATCTTAAATATGGAACTTCTGTACACTTCACAAGTCCATCAGGAAAAGATACAGACACTTAACAGCTTTATGGTCTGTCTTGCCTTTGCACATAATGCAATATTGGATTAAGATTTCAAAATTACTGGGACACCATAGGACCCTCAGCCAACTTTTAGAAAGGTAGCATGGACAGGCAATTGCGTTTATACCTTTTCTTGTTGGAGAAGCGACAGTTCGTTAAACTACCAAATAGTGTAAGTATCATATGCTAAGATCAAAGATGATTCAAGAGCGCCAGTTTGAGTTGTAGGCTTGTTTGCCATCTTATTTTATGCCTAGTAATGTGGCTGAAAGTTTACAGGACCTTATGCTAAAGATCAGATTCTAGATAAATTTACCATTTTCATTGCCAAGGATCAAGTTTGGCTGAGATATCTTCTTAAACATCTACGAGTAGAAAACAAACTTAATTGCTAGTAAATTTTGTGTTACAATAACAATTGAATAAAATGTTATCTATAGCTTATATACATGTTTTTGGTGTTTTACAGACCATTCTGAGGTGGATAATAAGAGGGGCTCCCAAGAAAAAAACCCTTCTTCTTTTTAATTTTAATACACCTCCTATCATAGATAAGCAAATCTCAACCCTGTAGTAGAGCCACAAATAGACACTTCTATAAATTGAGGCAACATTGTTGACTGCAACTGGCACAATCTTTTAGGTAAAAGTTCAAAAATTATATACTTTCCAAGTCTAGTGGAGCTTTATGTAGGGCAAAAACCACTAGATACATATATTCGAAACATGGTTATGCTATGCATAGAATAATCATTTCCTGGTACTGAACAATAGTTTCGGGTTCTTAAGATAGAAATTAAGACATTTACGATAGTTTTGTTGTAACTCATTGAAAACAGAAAGCAGGATATAGCCTTCTCATTTATGAATGAAACATATAAGCCTTCCTCTGTGGCAGTGCTTGCCAATATTCATTACACCTTTCTAGTTCAGCACTTATCCTAGAAGTTCCAAATTTGGAAAGAGAGATAAAGACACTTCAAAGTACAAACTATGTACATTATTGAATGAACTTTTGTCAAAAAGAGATATAAATACCTTTCTCTAAAATAGTATGAGCAGCATGGAATGGAATGCTGGCGAAGAGATCAGTGCCCGGAAACATTAACCATGTCTTCTCTTTTGAATCATGATCACCACAGGTTGCACAGATCTCTTTCACCAGTGGCCTTGATTCAACATCCCTCATTATTGACTCGAAAGGCAAAGAAACACTAGTCTTTGTTGTTTGAGCTCTCTTTCTTAAAGCAGTCAAAGCTTCCCTATTTCCCTGTCTCACTCTATCATTTTCAACCAACTGCAACCGCATTACCCAGAAATCAGGAAAATGCTGAGATAAAAATGAAAATAATTCTTTCTAAGAACAATAGTTGTTCAAATTTAGTTACCTGATGGCGAGCTAATAGAAGATTTTCAGCTTCCATTTCAACTTCAACGAGGCCTTGCTGGAATTCTTTCATTATTTCATTCATTTTGATTCTTAAACAAAATAACCTGAGAGATAGTGCTTAAAGTTGTCAAATATGCTTCATTTGTAATCCAACTATATTAACTGAACTGCATATTAAGCATACACATGATGCTTCAATGCTTGGCTTAACATATAAAATCTTCACAGAATACTCTAAAGATGGAACTCTCAAAATTTAAAAAGAAAACAAGAGGGAAATCGAGAACTGATAAAACAAGCAAGTGATTCTGCAGAAAACAGATGCTAGAGTTTTCATTCAAGTGCATAGTGACACTTTTGGTTAACCTATTTTTCCTCCACTTTGAGCCCAATTGTTTCAACGCCAGTTTACTGTTTTACTTTTTCACCGTATATTATATTTTTGGTTATTGTTGGTGCATAATGCATCAAGAGGAGGTTGAATTAAAAAACCAAAAAAAAAAAAAAAAAAAAAAAAAAAATAAAAAATTTTAAAAAATTTAAAAAAATAAAATAATAAAAAAAAAAAAAAAAGACTAATTACACTTATTTTCTACTTTTAATACAGTAACTTACACTAATAAATTTACAGGAAATATTGCAATGCTCTCCCTTTCTTATTCTATCCATCGGATAAAATCCTTCATCGTTGAGTATCTTTAATATATTGTTACAGAGTGATGTAATATACTGTTACAATCTACTGTCGTGTTATAAAGTATAATATACTAGTTTCACGTGCTCAAAGTTTAAGGGTAGTTTGCTTGGAACCAGGGGCGAACCCAGAAAATTGTTCCAGTGCAGGCGGTATTAAAAAAAAATTAAAATTATTACACTCATTATATTAAAATGAAATACCTTACNATAAAGTAAAAATAAAATAAAATTATAACACAAATAATATACTAAAATAAATTACATTACAATTGTTCTTTACGAGTTTTCATACTTTGATATCTTTGTACAATCGCTTCATTATCAATATTTAAGAATATATCAGTCTCCACATAAACAATAAGGCTATCTTTCCATGACTGACTTTAATAAATAGGAATTGGAATGTAAATAAAGAGAATAAAATATGGAATTTATAGCAAGACAATTACCTATTTATTAAATAGCATTACTTTACTAGGTTTCAAAATTTTCCCCAAACAGTCACAGCCACAGGCAACAGAAACAAGCCAACAACACTTGACTTATATGCCTTATGGTTATTCCTATTTCCATTTTCCTCCAATAGCGTATTTCCTCCGACCTCCAACACTTTACTCTTGGTTTCAAAATTTTCCCCAAATGGCAACCAGGCAACAGCAACAACAGTCAACACTTGTGGTTATTCACTTCCTATTTCCTCCCCATAAACAACTAATAAGCGAGGTAGACAGTTACCCAAAAATACCCATTGGCCGGCCCATCCGCCATTGCAATTTGTTTATACTCTACACTCTACTGTCTACAGTCTACAGCCAATACTCAATAGACTACAGCAGATGCCAAATGATTGATGAATACGAATTGAAATGATAGAAATTAGAAAACTCACCTGCAGTACCAGATGAACGCTGGATGCTGGGCTCAGTGGGCTGGGCGTCTGGGCCTCGTTCTGTGGTTCAGGGGACGTGCGAGTCTGTCTGCGATGCACGGTGCGTGGATGCAGGGGCTGAGGCGTGCGTATTCTCTGTTGATGCAGCCTGTCGGTGTAATCTCTAGCTTGCAATTACCAATTTATGGGGACTTAAAGCTCTTCTTATTTTCATAATTTTCCTAAAGCCCTCCTTCAGAGATGGCAGAAAAAATCATTAAAAAATATATATATAGAATCGCTGACAAAAAAATATTGATAAAGATAATTAGTACACATATTTTCGTTCACCAATCCTCAATAGTTTCTGAACAGTTAATTAAACAGAAAAATAAAATAATTCTTTTCAGAATTTTATGCAACTAAACATGAAAATAGATTTGGATGTATATTTTAACCTAATTGAGCGCAAGTAAGGGGACGATTATCCGTTTTGAATTGGGACAGAGGTTGAACTAAAAAGCGTTGAGAATTGCGTGGTATTAGTTTTCGGGAAATTGCGCTATTAGTCCTCAATTTATGGTCTTTATTTCAACTTGATATCTTATTCATTTTCTCCATAGTATTATTCATAATAATTTAAGGGTACGTATATTAGCATCACAATTTTTATTTATTACATCATATTTTAATTGAACTTAAACTTTTCGATCTTTGCTTATTGTAGTAATTATTTTCTTAACTTTTTTTCAATTGAATTCTTATTTTCAGAGTATATTTGAGCTACATTATTTTGGAAGAATGTATTCTGGAATAATAGATTGATAGAGAATATGTGGTTGAAAAAAATGGAAAAATTATTGATGTAATGGAAAATATTATTTTATTAAAGAATGTGTAGTTGAAAATGAGTAAAATAATAAAAATAGAAATTTTAATATGTACCAAACAGGGGTTCAATCTCCCATTAATTAGTATGTCTCGTCCTTGATGATGATTTATATCAAAAAAAAAAAAAATCATGATTTGAGATGAGGAAAACATATTTTTCGCATTTATTATTTTTTATTGAAGAAATAAGTTGTTTTACGCTATTTCAACGAACTTTTAAATATAAAACTGTTATAAAATACAAAATGTGTTAACTAATAAAAAATTTGAGGATAAAAATGACTTAAAAACGTTAGGAATAAAAATGTTATAATGAGCAAAGATGATAAACCATAAATGTAATTAAAATGTGATTCAAGTAATAAAAATTGAAACGCGAATATAATTATCTTTTTTTCGAAGGACAATAAAAATTAAACCGGTCTTTTACAACTATTCTCACGGTTGAACTAATCCCCCGTTTGTCTCTCAATCTTTCAAAAAAAAAAATTCTATATACTCATTTTCAACCACATATTTTCATAATAAAATATTTTAATGGTAAGCTAAAAACTTCTCTCTATTTTTAATTATATATTCTTCAAAAATTTACTAATTAAAATAATATTTTTTCCAAAAAAAAATGGCCAATAGAAGAGATGTGACTTAAAAAAGAGCGGCTTTGCGTGGTCTTAGTTTTCGGAAAATTGTGCCACTAGTCCTCAATTTATGGTCTTTATTTCAACATGATATAACTCATTTTCTCCATAGTATTAATCCTAATATTTTAATTTTACAACGCATTCATTCGTCCCCATGGATCTTAAAATGTCAGATAGATATTAAAGCCTTATTATTAAATAAATAGAAAAAAAAAACTTTCAAAGAATTGATAAGTCGAATAAATTCAATAGTAACAAAACGAGCAAGAGGGGTGGGACATGTCGAATCTACCGAGAGTCGTGTTTTGTGAATCTCGCGTCAAAAATAAACATGCATGCGAAATTCATAGAGGGTTGTGAACTTTCATGTCATCCCTCAGTAGGAAGACTTGCATTGCTAATTGATTTACAATTTATTGTAAATGTGTAAAAATAATTTCTTGGATACAGCATAATGGAAAATAATTTCCCTGAGGCAATTCTCATGTAGCTAACAACATTTTGTTAAAAAGTCACGTGAATAAATAGATTTATTATAGTATTATTCTTATTTTACTTTCAAGGCCAACAAAAGGAGACAGTAGACACACAGGGAAAGATTGAGTGCATTCTCTCAATTGAGGCATGAATAGGCCAATGATTTTTCCTCGACCAATTCCTTTGCTGTCGCATCCATCTTCTCCCTTGAAAATTCATCTATCTTGAGCCCTGCACAGAGAACACCCTTTAGCCTTTGATCACTGTCATGTTGTAAAGAACATATATTGTTCTTGTAAAATCGAAACTAACCTTGCACAATCGACCATTCTCCTTTCTCGCAAGTAACTGGGAAAGAATAAATTATGCCAGGTGGGATGCCATAAGAGCCATCAGAATACACTCCCATTGACACCAAAGTGCCCTGGACAAAAGATGAAAAGGTAACAAATAAAATGAATATAAGATGAAGGCAATACAAATTTGTTTATTACAAGTTCAATGTAAACTATACTTTTGGAGTTCCAAGAACCCAATCGTGCACATGATCACAAGCGGAGCTTGCAGCAGATAGTGCACTTGATAGTTTTCGAGCTTTTATGATGGCTGCACCCCGCTGCTGGACGGTGGTGATGAACTCGGCATTCAACCTAACATATTCAATAGAAAGGTCACTCAGCAAACTGAAGAATCAAGTCAGTGTATAAATGAATGGGATACAGGCGAAGATATGGCCATGGCATTTAATCACAACCTGTTTGTATATTCGAAATTTACATCAAGGACAAGGAGCAATAAATCAATGCCAGGATAGTATTTTGTTAGCTCTAACTAGAGATCCAGGCTAACTGGCTATTATCCTATGGGATGAGAAAGGACTCAAAAAGTATTTCTCAACGTTGTTTCTATTTTTTATGTGGCGTTGTGAAATATAGTTTTAGAAATACCCTTTAGTTTTTTTTCTTTAGTGCCTTTTGTCCAGATTATATAAGCATCACCAATTAAATGGCCAAGAGAACAATTGACAACTGAAGAACATATCATTATCTTAGAGCGCTTAAGAATAATAGGTTTATTGTTTTCAACCCCATTAACTGATTGCAGCATGCTAATAGCACTACGGGTGATTTTCCTTGGAAGAGGGGCAAAAGGAAAACTTTTCTTTCCGGTGGGGAGGAAGGTAATTTAGTATATGAATATGAATTTGTATCAATTTTGACTGAACAATGTAGAGAGTTACCAACGATCATCTCCAACAAGTTCTCTAACAGGTTTCAGTCCATTTCCGGTGTCTACAGTTGCATGATTAACATCTGGATATTGAGTGGACGAGTGATTCCCCCATATGATCACATTCTTCACATCACCAACATGAACATTCAGCCTTTCTGAAATCTGGCCTAGAGCCCTGTTGTGATCAAGTCTTGTAAGGCAGGTGATATTTTTCTCTGGGAATGAAGGAGCAAATTCTTTCAAAATGACTGCATTGGTATTAGCTGGATTAGCAACCACCAACACCTGTCAATAATAACCGTGATACAAGGAAAACATTATTATGGTTAACTTTTTGTACACAGGAAAGTTTATCAATGTCAAGAAATTCGAACAGCTCAACTAATGCAACATTTAGGTTTCTTGCACAAGAAGAAGTGTATGCATGACTTTCTACGTGTCTAGAAATTCTAGAGTAGAAAACACGGGTCAATCTTTTCCTCTCCGGGAGACATTTACCTTGCAATCTGGGGCAGCGTGTTTCTCTAACGCTGAGGCCTGAGCCTTGTAAATGGATACATTTTTGGACATTACGTCCTTCCTTTCCATTCCTTCCTTCCTTGGGAATCCACCAACCATGACGGCAATGTCTACACCTTTACAAGCTTCAACAACATTTGTCGTGGCAACAACACCTGCAACAACCATAATATTCAGTAAATTTACATATATGTGGGGGTAGCAATTGATGTATCCTGATTGAATTAGAATCTTCGATTAAAATTGTTACATTTAAAAGTAATTCGTATGAGCAATCATCGCGAAATCCACTAATAATTAAGCCTATATTAGAAGAGAGGAACTTATAGTTCTAAGGTTTGAATTACTCCTTGTTGACAATTAGAACCCTCATAGAAAGGCATACCTTTTAGAAGCGGAAAAGCTGCATCGATCAATTCCATCTTCACCCCCTTCAACGCCTCAGCAGCTGGTACAATATCAAGCATGTGTATAATTACAGGTTGATCAGGACCTAGCATGGCCCCTCTAGCAATCATGGGAACAAGAGCATAGCCAATTTGGCCTGTGGAACAATTTCCGGTAAAGCATCAGAAGGTATCACCATGTTACTTCCCAACTCAAACTTGTTCAATCCGCACACAATGTAGATCAGGTAAATATAAAAAACACAGAAAAGGGACAAGTCATATATATGTTAGTAATGACAGCTAAGATACACAAGTAAAGCCCATGACGACAGAGAATTGGGACTTTAAACTGTTATTCTTGAAAATGAATATGAATTTGGATGAAATCATTTCTAGTTCGAATTTGAAGGCCTCAATTCCATGCAATCAAGCGGAAATTAAATTGAACTAATCAAGATTTTGATAATAAAATAGGCTAGTTCTGCATATTAGTGTATAAGTCGTGCCTGCAGCGCCAGTAACAAGCACTGTAACAGGTTCCTTTTCTACATTCAAGAAACCCCATATGTGTCTCACAATCTTCCATGACAAGTATGCACAGCCCAAAAGCACAAGAGGCTTTTCCATGGACACCAAATACTCCATTACACAGGAAAAAAAAGCAAATTATTAAAGCACAGAGTTCTCCGAATAGTATTCACTATTTAAACATTATATAGAAACCCAATACAAAAGTCAAATTGAGAATGTGGGAAACAGTGGAAAACAAGGCAATTAAAGAGCAAGACAAAATCCATAAGTTTTGAAATAGCATAACATACCCTCCTTCCAAAGAAAAGAACATAATAACACAATGCAACAACAGATAATCAATTAATCATCGGTTTCCACATAGTTTAAATGCATATAGTACTTGTTTTAATGCAGAAAACAAATTACCAGCAGCACCAGTGACTAGAACTCTGATGGGGTCTTTTGCCATGGCTTAGAGAAAAAGAGTTATGCTTTGGATGGTGAAATAAGGAGAAATTTCTGAAATCCTATATGTAGTGATCGATCGTAGAGAGCACGATGATCGAGATAAATCGCATTTCGAGGATACAGTGATAAGTATTGGCGTCAGATGATGTAAAAGGCAGCCATTACGGTTGCTGAAAAGGCCCAAGTTTGGTTGATCATCACGGATATGTTCCAGTTCCACTGAAGTTGGTTCAAATTTCAAAATAATGGAAAATATTTATAACTTTCTTTCATTTTGACCATCAAACTTATTTTCTGTTGTAAATTAGTCACTTGGATTTTGTTTTTGTTTCAATTTAAGTACTTTGTCTTGTTAAATAAACGACGGCATGGCTAGTGAAGATGACTTGGACTATAAAAAAAGTATACAAATAGAGTTTTCATGTCACTTACCTTGCTTATTTAAGCAAAAAGTAATGTTGTGCAACAACTTGGTGATTAATATTAGTTTAAACGGATGTATGTCAACACTAACAATTCAATTTTTTTTGAAAAAAGAAAAACACATGCATTTGACGATCTAGATAAGAAAATGTGATCCTATGATGAGGGCTCGTCCTAAAATTGAGTAACTATAAATAAAAGAACCTTAAAATAATCAATGAGTGAAGTTAAGTATAAGGCAAGAACAAGAGAGTCATAATTTTATGAAAGACCTCTATCCTTGGGAGTGAGGGAAAGTTTTGTTCCATTATTAATGTCTCGACATGTTACTATTTGTAATATTCCACGGTGCTTTATTTATTATTAAAATATTTTTTGGAAAAATTGTAGTTGTAGCTTGTGACAGTAAATCATTTTCAACCTCCATATTCTATCAAAATCGAAATGTATTCACAGAACATGCCAAAATGGCCGGACGGTGTCGAGTCCCAAATGCCAATAACTCAACTTGTTCAATGATGTGTCAATTGTCATTCTAAAAAACTAGGGTTGGAAGTTGGCACTAGGACTCGAAGCCTAAACGCAATGTAGCTTCTACTACGGCTTTTAAAAATTGCAATTTGCTATGAAGGGTAATAAATACTAGGGAAATTTGTAGTAGAAGTCCTAATCTTTCAAAATGCAGTGTGACCTTTAAATCCTAATTGCTATGTTTCGAATTTTTCGATAAATATGTGATATAAGGATCTCTGAATGAATTATATCCAAATGATCATTAATTAACCAAAAGTCAAGCAATTGACCAAGTTGATCGTATGTGCCATCGTCATGGGAAGAAGACACATGTTTTAAGCATTTGACAATGGAGGAACTATTGACATTGTTGCGAGCGCTAACTTGGTTCACTTGAATTTCAGATTCAAGCAATAACCAGTGATTTGAACATGCGCAATTTAGATTTCTTTGATATTATTGTCGCCATGGGAATAATTACTTTTATCGTCAAGATGCTCACCGCCAACATAGGTAGGGGAAATTAAAATGAAGTTGAGGTTGTCATTGGGGTTCCTTTATCCGCTTTCTTTTGTTGCTTTTCATTTAATTATTTTAGATGGGAAAATATAGAGTTATTATTATGTCCTTTGAAAAAAGTACAAATGCTGAATTTTTGGTCAACTAATAGTTCTTTAGACATAATAAGTCAAGAGTTCCTCATATCTCATATTTATTGAAAATATTTGGGACGTAACTACTATAATTTAAATGTTTAGGACCTCTAATACAAGTACATAGAAATGAAACTCAAATTTGTAACAAGACTTTAGTTTAATTTCTTAATTGAAAAATTGCGTGATCGACTGTCAAATCAAGTCGACTCTTAATTTACTTCAATTCTTAATCGAAAGAAAGATTGCTTGCTCGACTCTCAAATCAAGTTAACTCTTAATTTACTTAATTATGAATAAAATAATTATCTTGAAATTTCGAATTTAATTTGAGCACACCAACACCAACACGTACCAACCCAATGCTAGAAATATTTCAATTTATTCTCAAAAACATTCGTTGGTGCCCGAACTGGGAGTGACAATTGGAATCACTGGAAGGAAGAGATTAGGAATGCACAGCTTCAAATCATTATTGCTTTTGAGGCGCTATGTTCGTAGACGCATCTCTCAATTCAGAAGTCTTAGCTCTTTCTCCAATAATCCTCTCATTGATGATGCTGATAGCCTTGTGAGATCTCTTATTTAAACCCTTTTTCCGTTTCAATTATTGATCGCCATTTTCATGCACACGGACAAGCACGCACTAATATGAACTCATTTTGTTTGAGCGTCGGGTTTAATTTTCAGGTACTTGTTGAGGGCAAAACTTATTCAAGAACTGCAATTCTCAACAGACCCTTTGTGCTCAATGCTCTTAATACTTCCGTGGTATGTTATATGATCACACTTGACAATAATGGGGTTTTTTTGTGCGTTCGTGCCTGCGTGCTATTATTTGGTTGCATTTTTTTCCCTTCAGATTTAAGAAGATTGTGTCTAAAGTTGTTTATCGTATCGAGTATTTGAATTGGCTCAATTGAGAAATTTAGACCAAGGATCATTGCTATTGTTTGGCGCTTACCGGAATATTAGCTTAAGAGCCATTGTGCAAGGAGGTTACTTTTAAGTTATTTTTTAAATTTAAATGGATTGTTTGCAATCATGTTGGTAATTTATCTTCTCATTGTTCATTGAGATGTTTCCTTACCCACTTTGCAAGATTGCATTCCTGCGTTTGCCTTAATATATTGAATCCTGTAATTTTGAAGATTAACCATAACAGTAATTGTTATTTACATGTCCGTGGAGAAGTTTATTTAATACTATTTTTCATTTTAAAGTATTGCATGATGACCACTATTTTCTTTCGACAATTGAATTGGATTGATCATGATTTTCTAATAAAAATTTTCAATACGGTGTAATATAGGGTGCTCGGTTGCATAAGCTATACAAAAGTTGGGAAGATAACCCTGATATTGGGTTTGTGTCTTTGAAGGTATTCTTTCTTTTCACAGTTCAGATATACTGGTGTTTGTTTTTTTAGTAGTTTTGGAGGTTGACTTACTTGTATGCAAGATTTTCGTGTTTTTTTAGCTTATGCTGTAAGCTAACTTTAGTTGGTTTCGAAATTCTTGAAGGGTAGAGACAGGGCATTTTGTGCCGGTGGTGACATTGTTGCTCTCTATGATTTAATAAACAAAGGTACTTTAGAATCTTTTGAATTGTATGGTATATTCTTTGATTTTTAGCCTAGAGAAGTATAATACAGTTTTTTTTATATCGTGATTTCATAAAGGATTATATTCATTAGTTGCCAGTTCATAGAGCTTAACCTCTGTGCTGACTGTAATGATGATTGGACAGCTGAAGATTGTGGTAGGGCATGCATTGCCACCATGGCGGTTCTTGATAATCATTGAGAACTGCACTCGAAATAAGTGCATTAGATATTATTCTGAATATTGTAGTGACGCAACTTTTTTTGGCACAATCATCAATGTTAAGGGCATCTTAAAGTTTTGACTCTGTTGCCACTGCTATAGCTCTGACTCTTTCCTTCCCTTTCTTCGAAACTGTTATAATTCTTTATTCACTCAATGCAGGAAACCTTGAAGAGTGTAAAGAGTTCTTTTGGACTCTATACAATCATATATATTTCCTTGGTACATATTTGAAGCCACATGTGAGTATTACTTAGTTGCTGTGCTCAATCCTGCACAATAGTATTGTGTACTTTCCAGTTTAAAATCATATTTTTAAATTGTAAAGTATGCTGGGAGACAAAGACCTCTTAGGTTTAAGCACAAAGTGCAAAATGAGGCTCATGCTTCCTTTTACTAATTCAAATTAAGATCTTCATACAATCAGCTAAACTCAGACATTGCTGCAGTTTTCATCAAGTTCCTGCAAATATCAGTTAGTTCCTGTTCATTTTGGCGAAACCACTTGAGATAATCTCAGAAGTTAGAACTGGATTCTTGCCTGTTTTTCGGCTGTTGATCTCATTTCAGTGGGCAAAAAATAAATTTTACTTAACATGATAGTAAAACAAAGCATGACGCTAAAAGTCGCTTATATATATATATATATATATATA
>CAIGRB010017764.1:0-40800 GCA_903798255.1 Fraxinus quadrangulata | reverse complement strand
CCTTTCATCCTCTACAGTGCCAAATCTATTGATTCTGCTCCAAATTTAAGACGAGTCTATTTTTATTAGTCAATAGTCATGTTTCTTGCACCTGAATTTTCGTCTTTAAATTTCTTTTACTTATCAGTGCAATGATCTCCATGCAGGTGGCTATCTTAAATGGGATTACTATGGGTGGCGGGGCTGGAATTTCAATCCCTGGAACATTCCGAGTTGCAACTGATAAAACTGTATGAAACTTCCATGAAATCTAAGTGTCTCAATTTCTTCTTTAATTTCATCTATTAAAAGATACTTCCTATGCATTTCGAGTTAGTGTCAATTACTTTGCAGAACTATTGATATTTGGTTTTACTTATGTTCTGCAGCTGACTATCAGACCATGTTTATATTATTTTTTTGAGGGCATGAGATGTGAAAGTTCGGTACTTAATTAGTTAAGAAACAATGTGAATATATATCAATTAAAAAGTTTAAAGAATTTGAGAGATGACTTATTCATTTCTTCCATTGATTGAAGAGGTTGAAAAGAGAGGAGATTGGATGTGTAGGAGGATCAGTGTATCTATTACAATTGGTTCAGGACTCTGTTTAGATATTACCTCTGTTTCTCACCCTTGAGTATGCTTCCAAGTCCTGATCCTAGTGACACCCAATGCTTTTGATTTGAAATTCAAGATCCGAACTCTCTCTTTGTCTCTTATGTCAAATGCTTATTCTTAATGCCTTGTTACCCAAAAAATTGCTTTTCTACGTGCAAATGGCTGATGACAGCAATTTCTTTTAATAAAATCTTCAACATTTCTGATCTACCCATTGCTTTTGCCATGGTCAAGAAATTCAAGCTTCTTGTATGGTTGATGGTTGGTTTCGTGCAAATAAATTTGCCTTTTATGATGGCCGACTGCACGTGTTTAATCTTAAGAGAAAACATTGCCAATAATCTTGGGTGACAGCGTGTGCATCTTTGACTCTCTTTCTCATTTCTACCTTCCTTTTTTTTTTTTCCAAATTTTAGCAAGACAGTTTATAGGCTGCATGTTAAGTGATTGTTTTGTCTGTTGTCCATCTTTACATATTTAATCTTGGATGCCCAATAATTTAGTCATGCCTGAGAAGTCTCCGTCGTATGTTTTACATCATTCCCAGACATCCTTATATCATTTCCTCAATGTTCACCAATCACGATTAAATATAGAGTGATTGATTCTGGACTCTTAAAAAATATAAAACGTATAGAAATGTAAACGTTTACTTTTATTGCTTCAGGACATGTGCTAGAAAGGGTAAATTTTTTCTAGAAATAAAAGTCGAAGTTCCTAGTCCTGAATCAAAAAGCTTTATGACCATATTCAGTTGCTTTGATGAACTTTTACGTGTTCGAAGTTCAGTGTTCCTGCACTTTTCTATTGCAAGTATATTATTTTTTTTATCATTATTTAGTTAACGATACCCCAGTCCAACGAGGAGGGTAATAAGAGATAGCTGGGTTAAGAAAATAATTTCTCTACTTAACTTTATTCCCTGAGAAATTATTGGCCGTTTTCACTAATATATATATATATATTATGTTTGAAATGTTGAGCCACAAATATCCCAATAATGCAGGTTTTTGCCACCCCTGAAACATTAATTGGTTTCCATCCAGATGCTGGGGCATCATTCTACCTTTCACACCTGCCTGGCTATCTTGGTTAGTTCTTATGCCTTATTGCATATATTCATTTTACAAAGTGCTTTTTTTTTTCCCCCCAGGATTCATGGGAAGTGAACCTGCCCAGTTTGTGACTAACTTGGTATCTGCATGTATTAGTTATTTCATATAAAATGTTTCTGTCACATTTGTACTTCTGCAACTCAATGGAATGTAATGTCCTGGGACATCGTCCATCCTTCATGAATTAATACATGAATTTTCTATTGCTGCATTATAGAATAATTAGCTTATTAGGACTTGAATAATCTTGTTTTTCCTTTTTCTTTTTTCCCTCATAGATGGTCAAGCACCACTTGAAAAATCTTCAAGTCTACGGTCTACCACTCATCGAATAATCTAAAACTCCATACCTTGTGCTTTCGATGCTTTCATAAACTAACATTAATTTGCCTCTTGTGTTTTCTGTCATGCTTTAACCTTTTCTGAGGGACCTTATTCCTTTTATCTTCTTTACTCTTTTGGGCGATCTAGTTATTTGCATTGGACATAACCTGGTAGTTCCTCTTTGATTTTTTTTATTATTATTTTTTCTTTTCCTTTCTAAACCAATGTATACCTTCTGCTTCCTTTTCTGTCTTCTTTGGCATTGGGAATTAGGTAGGTTTACTATAAAAGAACAATATTCTAATTTTAATATGTGATAATGCTGTAATATGCCTCGTGGCATATTATGTTACATGGTTGTGATAATCTCTCTTTTCAGTTGTATCCACTTTTGTTGAAGGATCTCTTGTTAAATTTTCATTTCCTATGCTAAAATAATATGACACGCAAAAGATGCACAGTGCTCACTTGATGTACTCTTCGTTTTAAATATTGAAGGCTATGCCACACTAATTTAGAACATTTAGGATCACAAGAACAAGAATAAATTAGAAATTCAATCTTGAAATTTTTATTAACCTTGTTTGTTAAATTAAGAGAAATGATGAGCAAGCGAACTGATTTCTTTTGCTGCTGCTCCTTTCAATAATTTGTGGTTTTGAATATTTTGCTGATATGTGGGATTGTCCTCTACATCGCTTTTGAATTTCATATCTTGTTTTCCATCTTAAATTGGTGACTGGAAAATTGTTTTTTGTCATTAACAGATCCGGTATCCTGAATTCTGAACTGGCAGGTAGCTCATTTAACCTATTTATGCCTGTCTTTTTGCAGGAGAGTACCTTGCCCTAACAGGTGATAAACTCAATGGAGCAGAATTGATGTCCTGTGGGCTTGCTACGCACTACTCGCTCATCACAGTCAGTCCTATCGTGAATTTCTTTGTTTTACACCATACCGTTTCACTGTTTACTTTAGAGAGAGTGCTTTTTATTTTCATCTCCTTCATCCGTTACCTCTGCAGAAACTTCCTCTGATTGAGGAACAACTTGGGAACTTGGTAACTGATGACCCCTCTGTCATCAAAACTTGTTTAGAAAATCATGGAGACCTTGTTCTTCCAGATAAGACAAGTGTAATTCACAGGTATTTCATCTGTTTTCTGGATTGCAAGTTTAAAGGGTATGATTTAGTTGAATCACCAGAGGGCAAATGTGCTACAAGAGAGGTAGGCTAGGTAGTAACCTTTTTGATAGATATTATGAAATTTGATCGCTTATCTTCATTCTCAATCAGAAAAATCTCAATCTGTAAAGAAAAAACCTGGTTCGAATGAAGCTTCCATCGAATGACCTACACTATTTATGATTAGCTAGTTCAAAATTAGATGATGGGATGTTTCGAGGCTTAAAAGTTACAAGTCACATCTATCTATTTGAATAAATTAATATAAATAATCACTAATCCTTACATTTCGAGTTTTTCGCAAACTAACTTGTTCCCCTCACCCATGCAACATGCACCCATACAGAGTGTGAAAAGAAAAGGAGTCGGTGGATATAATTGTTTCATTTCTTCTTTAGCAGTTTCAAACCGTCATTTATTTATTAAGGGCACATTTGGCATACCGGATTAGGTCCTATAAGGAATTTAGTATAAAATTATAATGAATAGTAACAGGTATTATGGTGGATAGTATTTTTCAATTTTTCATTCAGAAGATAGTCATTTGCACCATCAACCGTATAAAACAATACATTGGTTGAAGGGGAGAGAGGCTGGATGAGTTATATATAGTAAATGACGTTCTTTTGAATATCTATTAATCTCCATTATAATTTTGTACTAAATCTTTTTACAGCCTAATCCAGTGTGCCAAACGTGATTTGAATGTATGTATTTTTAACTTAATCTCAAAATATACTTATGAATACTGTTTTCCGGAGATATACAGCCCTGCTTAGAATGAATCTCATCTGCTTCTGTCACTATCATGATGATTTAAACTGATCATTTGTTCCCCCTTACTCATTTTCTTGGTTAGGATTGAAACAGTTGGCAAATGTTTCAGCCATGACACTGTAGAGGAAATTATTGATTCTTTGGTAAGCATATAATAAATTAGTTCTGTTTTCATTTACCTGAAGTATCCTTTTACAGAAACAAATCTGTAATGAATATATAGCATTGGTCTTTTGTCCCTTAAAAACTGCTGTTCACTACAAGAACAGAATAGGATAGAATGTCATAAGGAGGAAAATGAACTAATGAAGTACAGATAAGAATCTCTCCGTTTCTCTTTCTCTCTCTTTCTGTAACTCTGTGAAGAGGTTGATTGGAACACCAGTCTATACATTTTAGTTGTTTTTTACCTGCCAGGTTCTGCAAAGACATTAAATGAGCTACGTTGCTTGAGTTAGATAGATAACATTAAAAGCTCCGTGCTTCTGATAAAAGGCACAAACAGCCCTTTTCACAAGCCACAACGCTTCTGAGTGAAGCGTTTCTTTCTTCTGCTTTATACTTCTATTTGATGTCCACCAATAAATTTTTTCATCTAAATTTCTTGGATAACATGTTTTTTCAATTATATAAAACAGTTTTTTTTCCCTTAGAAGCTATAATTACAATTCCAAGTTAAAATTTTCTTAGGAAAATGAGGTTGCCAAAACAAATGACGCATGGTGCACATCGACTTTGATGAAACTTAAAGATGCTGCACCGTTAAGTTTGAAGATTTCCTTAAGATCGGTAAGTCCCTAGAACATTTTATTGAGTTCTGCAGACTACTACAATTTGAGCTGACCTCACAGTAATGTTTGGTCCAGATACGAGAAGGTAGATTTCAAACTCTTGACCAGTGCCTTATTCGTGAGTATAGAATGTCCCTACAAGGAATATCCGGGCAGATTACCGGGGACTTTCGTGAGGTATAAAATATTTATAACTTTCTGTTTCACACTTTCACTAGCATTAGTATTATATATGTCACGCCACTTGCCTTCCGTATCAGGGTGTTCGAGCAAAGCTGGTAGATAAAGATTTTGCACCAAAGGTAAACTAAATCTTATTTCCTAATTTTGCCACCCCTCTTGTTTAGTTAGTAGCTGCTGCAAATATGATATTTTTTGTCATCTTCTACTAATGATTTTGTAAAACGTGTAGTGGGACCCTCCAACCTTAGAACAAGTATCTCAAGACATGATAGATCAGTACTTTGCTCCGATCACTGCACTTGAGCCTGAACTAGAACTACCCACAACGCAGCGAGAAGCATTTGCGTAGTTTTGGGTGAAATGTTTTGGATTGCATTTAC
The DNA here is from genome assembly GCA_903798255.1 of Fraxinus quadrangulata. Lineage (NCBI taxonomy): Eukaryota > Viridiplantae > Streptophyta > Magnoliopsida > Lamiales > Oleaceae > Fraxinus > Fraxinus quadrangulata. Next base: position 35,443 of record CAIGRB010017764.1, on the reverse strand, counting down.
TCCCCCCAGGTGCAGAACTTGCACTGTTTTCTTGCACTCGGCTAGTCGGCTTGTGTTGGACAGGTACATGGGCTGAATAAACAATTTCACCAGCTAACAAAGATTGCCCAAGTATATCGCATGGAGTCGTTAGATGAGTTACGACTTTTTTAGGAATACAGGAAGTTGCGTAAATGAAACCTTATTGTTTTTGGAACATTTGCTGAAAGTGGCAAACTCGAGTTATTTACTTTTTATCTCATTTGTTAACCCAGTTTCAAAACTTCACTTTTTACTGGTTTTTGGAGCCAACTGCTATTTGGATAGTATTTTCAACATTTCTCTTTACCAAATTATCATACATTCAAGAGAATCTCGTTCTTACGCGATTAATACTGCGTTTTTCCTTCCTTTTTTTTTTTTTTTTTGTTGCAAATAATTGTCTTCAAATAAAATAAAATGATGCATTAAATCCCTCAAAGAAAATGGGTTCAAAGCAAACACAGTACCCTTGAGTTATGCTTCCAACGTGCCACACATACCAAGGATTACCAAATATACCAGTGAATTCCATCACAGCATGAGTACCTCAGCTAACTCTATCCACTTAAGATCATTATACAGTAACCTTGCTACGCAGTTTAACTGAATTACACAAATTTATCTTTTCACTTGCTTGCAACTAAAAGACCAGCTCCAATTACAAATTACACATCTTTGCCAAGAAGATGGTACTTCATAAATTCTTCAAATCGAAAGAACTTAAAAAACAGGATTGTGGAAATTAATGATTCCGTCACTCTTGATATACTTATTCTGGATGCAAATTCATTGCAGTAGCCTGAAACCTTTTCACCTTCAATCACACCTGAAACCTTTTCACCTTCAATCACAAGGTACAAGGCAAACATACGACTACAACTATGGTCAATAAAGATTAATTTCATAAATGAAGCATTAGCAGCATGATTTCAAGAATACATTAAAATTTTAAATCATAAAGATTTTTTGAAGTAATAGTCCAGTCACTACAGGGAACTTATTCGGAAGGAAAAATAACTTATGGTACCTTATTTCAGGCTTTTCAAAATTGGATGACCAAATATATGGATTCATTAAATATATATAACCTATCGCCCTGTGGGGTTTCCACAGGAAAAAATAAAAAGCCCCGTGTTTCAAAAACACATCAGCTATTCGACACCCTTTGAAGCCTTGTACGTGTTCACCAGTTGCATCTGCACATCTTGGGAAACTTGTGCATGCTGTAAATATTCCATTGTGAATTCACCTTTCCCCTGCAAAATCAAAAGAAGAGTTAACTTGTATTGGTGACTTCAATTTCAGAAGTGTAGAACTCTATGATTTACATATTCAGATTTCACTTTACAGCAAATCGGAATTTGCAGTGAAGTGAAATCTGAATATGTAAATCATATTTTTTATTGGAATAAGTATAAAATAGTCTGTTATTTCACCTGAGTCATAGAACGAAGAGCTGTCGAGTATCCAAACATATTGTTGAGAGGTACCTGAAAAGCCAATACAATGATCAATGAACTCACAAACCAACAAGGGAGGGGAAGGATTAAATGCAAGTGCACAAATTGCAGGGAATGAATCTCCGTGCCAATAGTAGTATTAGATGCACCACGCTATTGGTAGCATAGCCAGTCATAATTTAACGGAATTATATACATCTGGTGTAGCTGGGGATGATACATAGAAAAGTATGTCACTCCATTGCTACATCCATACGCATGCATTGTAAATTAAATTTTCCATCAAAGGAACCTTAGTGCAAATACTTTTCAAATGGGAATGTGATCAGCTTTCATTGGACAATAAATATTGTAGCTTTATTCCCAAAAGCAATCACGCTGTATAAGTAGATAAAGTTGCTAGAGAGACTGTCTTAGGAGAGAGAATAAAGAAAAAGGCTCACTTAACATTACGTTAAGTGGCCCGTAAAAATGAATTGTTTTCACTTTTCAATATACCTTGATAAGCATTTGTGAAGAGTGAATTTTTTAAAAGGCCTTCTCACAATGGTCATGGTGAAAATATCCTTACTTTCTAATTGTTAGTTTAAGAGATCTCACACTGTAGAATAAGTCATAAATAACCTTACGGTAAAATGGGTTTTCTTATGCGCAGTTGGGTCAATTGGATTGGTCAAAATCAACCCCTATCCGAGTAAAGGAGGGCATGGGTCACAATAAATGAACCTCACTTCGGGTCAAATCTACCCCAAGTGGAGCGCAATTGTCCCAATTAAAGAAGATGAAAAAGCTAACTCACAAATGCTTATAAAGTTTGGAATAACATTAAACAGACACTGATAAGCAAGGCCTTTCTCAGTCTCTCTCCATGAACATGACTTCTTAGGAAATTCCATCCCTGTAAACTAAATGTCTTCTTCAATTGCGGTTCAATAAGGGGGACTTGATCTGGAGTCAGTTTGACTCCGATAGGTTGAATATCCTATCGAATATCCCCCTCCACNTCTCTCCTAAGACAGTCTCTCTAGCAACTTTATCTACTTATACAGCGTGATTGCTTTTGGGAATAAAGCTACAATATTTATTGTCCAATGAAAGCTGATCACATTCCCATTTGAAAAGTATTTGCACTAAGGTTCCTTTGATGGAAAATTTAATTTACAATGCATGCGTATGGATGTAGCAATGGAGTGACATACTTTTCTATGTATCATCCCCAGCTACACCAGATGTATATAATTCCGTTAAATTATGACTGGCTATGCTACCAATAGCGTGGTGCATCTAATACTACTATTGGCACGGAGATTCATTCCCTGCAATTTGTGCACTTGCATTTAATCCTTCCCCTCCCTTGTTGGTTTGTGAGTTCATTGATCATTGTATTGGCTTTTCAGGTACCTCTCAACAATATGTTTGGATACTCGACAGCTCTTCGTTCTATGACTCAGGTGAAATAACAGACTATTTTATACTTATTCCAATAAAAAATATGATTTACATATTCAGATTTCACTTCACTGCAAATTCCGATTTGCTGTAAAGTGAAATCTGAATATGTAAATCATATTTTTTATTGGAATAAGTATAAAATAGTCTGTTATTTCACCTGAGTCATAGAACGAAGAGCTGTCGAGTATCCAAACATATTGTTGAGAGGTACCTGAAAAGCCAATACAATGATCAATGAACTCACAAACCAACAAGGGAGGGGAAGGATTAAATGCAAGTGCACAAATTGCAGGGAATGAATCTCCGTGCCAATAGTAGTATTAGATGCACCACGCTATTGGTAGCATAGCCAGTCATAATTTAACGGAATTATATACATCTGGTGTAGCTGGGGATGATACATAGAAAAGTATGTCACTCCATTGCTACATCCATACGCATGCATTGTAAATTAAATTTTCCATCAAAGGAACCTTAGTGCAAATACTTTTCAAATGGGAATGTGATCAGCTTTCATTGGACAATAAATATTGTAGCTTTATTCCCAAAAGCAATCACGCTGTATAAGTAGATAAAGTTGCTAGAGAGACTGTCTTAGGAGAGAGAATAAAGAAAAAGGCTCACTTAACATTACGTTAAGTGGCCCGTAAAAATGAATTGTTTTCACTTTTCAATATACCTTGATAAGCATTTGTGAAGAGTGAATTTTTTAAAAGGCCTTCTCACAATGGTCATGGTGAAAATATCCTTACTTTCTAATTGTTAGTTTAAGAGATCTCACACTGTAGAATAAGTCATAAATAACCTTACGGTAAAATGGGTTTTCTTATGCGCAGTTGGGTCAATTGGATTGGTCAAAATCAACCCCTATCCGAGTAAAGGAGGGCATGGGTCACAATAAATGAACCTCACTTCGGGTCAAATCTACCCCAAGTGGAGCGCAATTGTCCCAATTAAAGAAGATGAAAAAGCTAACTCACAAATGCTTATAAAGTTTGGAATAACATTAAACAGACACTGATAAGCAAGGCCTTTCTCAGTCTCTCTCCATGAACATGACTTCTTAGGAAATTCCATCCCTGTAAACTAAATGTCTTCTTCAATTGCGGTTCAATAAGGGGGACTTGATCTGGAGTCAGTTTGACTCCGATAGGTTGAATATCCTATCGAATATCCCCCTCCACCGTACTTATGTTATCATTAATCTACAGGTAGAGGTCCGCCAAGCCCCTCCACCCAGGCACAGGTGATGTTTGACAAAAAGAGAACAATGCAAGTGTGAGACCAAGCGGTTGATAGAAAGAATCTTTATAAACAGAAACCTGCAATAAATTTGAAAAAACGACCAAGCTATATGCAAGATTAAATAACGAAAACCGACATGAACAGAACTGAACTTTCAATTTACTGTACTTCCACCTTAATTCGTGTTCACTATTATTAGATAACGAATCATTTGGTAAACTGCTCAATAGGTATCCTGTAGTGTTTTAATGGTTTTTTTTGAAAAAAGAAATCCTACTTTAACATACCAAGCCCCACATTCATATAGCCTATTTACTTGCAATTGAGCAGCCGATTTTGCTAAGTGCATGTGTTTACAAAAAGTATTGAACCTAAACAGCATACAACCAAAAGTTCCGTCGAGACCTGAAAAGAATGGTTATATCGTATGAAATATAAACACCAGCATACATTGTATAAGAAGAAATGAAAAACAGTGAATGAGGGTAAACCCTAAATTTTGCTGTGAGATGTAAATTCAAACCAAACTCAGCAATTGAACAATCTGTGACCAATTCAATCAAGACATCTGAATTTCAAACTCAAATAATTAATTATGAAGAAAAAAAAGTTACAAGTAGAAGTGATGCTTACATGAGCAGTAATAACGCAATCATCTCCCTCCTGGTCATTCCCCACAATCATTCCTTTCCTCCTATAAGATGTTAAAGATATAAACTCATATTGCCCTTTAGAACCAGGTCTCAATTTCCAAAGAATGACAGAGAAATAATAATAACCATAACCAAATGAAGTACTGACTTGTTGATATCACCAGTGACAGTGCCCTGAAATTCTGTGGGGGCCTTTAATTCCACCAACATCACAGGCTCCAGTATAACGGGCTTGGCAGCTGCATAACACTGTTTAACAGAATGAAGACTATGAAAATCTGATAAAGATGAAATATATTCAAGAGTAAAAAAATATTTCCATGCACCTGTCTGAAAGCATATATTGCAGCTAACTTAAAAGCAAGTTCACTGGAATCAACAGTATGGGCTGCACCATCATTGAGAACAACACGGATATTTTCAACAGGGTGGCCAATAAGAGAACCCCTACACACAAACACATACACAAGTTGGTTATATATCTGTCACATACGCATACAAAGAGCAAGAAAGAAGTAATTAATGAGTTCCACAAACCTCATCTGTGCGAAGACTTTGACTATCAAGTGTTGATAGTAAAATAATATACAATTGTGAAAGGAGATTACTCACAGCAAATGAGGCTACGAAAAGTGCAAAAGAAAATACTGATGCAGCTTTAAAAGTTTTTACGCAACAGAAAAGAAATTAAGCCCCTGTTTGAGCCACATTAAAATTTTCATTCTCATTCTTCTATTCCTTTTTAACGACACATTCTTCAAATAAAATAATATTTTCCATCGCATCAATAACTTTTCTTTCTTTTTCAACCACACATTCTCCATCAATCTACTATTCCAAAATACATTCTTCCAAAATAATGTAGCTCAAACACACCCTAAGGTTTCTTTGCTTCCTAATATTGTAGTTTGCAGTTTAGCCCTCGTTTGATCCCCAATATTTCCCAAATACATTTTTCTCTTTCTTTTCAACCACACATTCTTCACTAAAACAATATTACACGCAAATCCAAAAATTTTCTTTATTTTTTAATCACATTCTCCATCAATCTACCATTCCAAAATGTATGGGGGCTCAAAAAGGCTCTTAATTGATTGAAAAGTTTTGTTCTATTGCAACGCTTTACATGTCGGATACTCATCGTGCCCCTGTTTGGGCTTTATTTTAATGTGATTTTGGGAGAAAATGTATTTTGGAATAGTAATTTTTTGATGAATGTATCATTAAAAGATAAGAAAAAAGTTTCGAGTTTACGTGTAGTATTATTTTATGGAAGAATGTATGGCTGAAAATAAGTTTTGAAAAAATCTATTTTGGAAATAATGGAACCCAAACATGGGTTGTATGTGACGACAAAAACACAAGAAATGATCAAAGAAACAGTGGAAAAGGAGGAGAGAGAATTCTTGCAATTGTATCAATAATAAGGGAAAAGGAGAGAGAATTCTTGCAATTGCATCAATAATAATGTGGTGATCAATACAAAGCAATAACCTCTTTATAGGGTTTAACACGTCCTAGTTAAGCTGGGAAGTATCGGGCCACTTTCCTAAGGTATGAATTAGTCAAAAATAAAACATTTCTCCCCATTCTCCAGTGAATTAAGAACACTGGGCTGTCCATTTCTCTGCTATTCGAATGTCTGAGCCATATCTAAATAAATTATACGTCTTGGATGGCTGAAATTAATTTTCTTTTTTTTTATCGCGTGTGTACAGTGTAACAAATGATACACGAAAATCTTCAAGTGAAATAACTAAGGAATTTTCTTAGGTGGTTTTGCCTTTTAGTAAATTTTCACTATCATTGTTGGTCAACAGTCTCAAAGCACATGTTCGCTCTCACAGAAATTCATTTATCAGCATAATTGAATTCTATTTAAATGCAAAAAATAACNAGATACCCAAAACAATCTGGACAACTCTCAACTGAAAATGATATAGAAGTTCCACTTACGAGTTGGCAGCTTCTTTAAATCCCTTCTCAATAGCTGGTACGAAATTTGAAGGTACAGCTTGTCCTACAAGCATGTTTTGGAATTCAAACTTAGTTGGTGAGCCTGGAGGAAGTGGTTCCACATACCTATCAACAGAAGAGATTAGGATGGTGTAAAACCATGTAGGAAGCTAGTGCAAAGAATTCCAAATGTTCTGCACCTAGAAACTCTTCCCCTTTTTATGTGTCTGTGTTCTTTACTTTGTATATGGTGCAAATATCCGTTGCAATTTCTTGCAGCAGGAAAAAAAAAATCATTTTTCTCTTTGCTACTGAAACTCAAGATGGGGGCCCAAATGCAAAAAAAATAAAAATCCTTTGTTTTCCTCTTATCATTAATCGCCAAGGTCAAACTTCAGTACACCAACCTTCGCAACTTAAAAATAAATATAAAACAACATGAACGAGGTAATATGCCTAGCATCGGATTTGGGAACTTCAGTAAGGATTATTGTCATATGACCATTTTGGGACATGAATAAGAAAAAAAATGCAGTTGCTTCAAAGCTAAAAAAGCTGACTAAGATCCATCAAACACCAATCAAAACAATGTCCTAACTGTAAAGAAAGGGTCTTAAGACAGTATTGCATTTTGGCCTGCAAGCAGCGAAGGAAACAAGTCATATTCGCCAAGTAAAGGCCAAAAGTACACTTACCCAATAACCCTTCCATATTGACCTTGTCCTCCACTCTGCTTCTTATGTAAATAATCAAATTCAGCACGCTGAGTGATCGTTTCTCTGAAGTTGACACGAGGTTTCCCAACTGTTGCATCAACCTTAACAATGGCAAACAAGGTTAGAATGGTCATCAATAAAATTGCATATTTCACAGCAGAAGGTTAAAATTCTGTACTACAATTATAAGGAAATACCTTATATTCCCTTCGCATGCGCTCAACATATATATCCAAATGGAGCTCTCCCATCCCAGATATTATTGTCTACACAAGATATCATTCAGATGAGTACACGAAGATTCTTTGAAATGATATCCTCATCAAGGTGAAGTGAGGCATGCAAGAACTTCCTAAACTGAGGAACAAGTATAAGAAAGTAAAACCTGGCCACTCTCAGGATCTAATCCTACACGGAAAGTTGGATCCTCTCTCTGAAAGCGATTCAAAGCTTTTGAAAACTGTCAGTCAAGGATACCAAATATCACTATGTAAGAATCCAAACAACATGGATTACAACCATCTAGCTGAAGTAGAACAAAGAGAAGATATTTCATCGACCACTCACATTGCCTCCAGAATCCTTAGAAACTGCTGAAACAGCTAATGACATCACTGGCTCAGGTACACTCATAGATGTCATGGTATATCTAACTGACCCATCAGTAAATGTATCCCCTAGACAATAGAAGTCGTCAAAATTTGCAAGAAAGAATGTCCACTTCATGTGTTCATACAATTCAAGCAAAGATAGCAAAATTTCATGTCCATTTGCATTTGATACCTGAAGCACAATCAACACCAAATACAGCCACTATTTGTCCAGCATGTGCCTGTTGAATGTCCTGTAATACAAAAACAGGAGAAAAGGGATTAATTACCAAAAGATTATAAGCGGTCAGAACAATATTGAAAAGTAAAAAACTAATACTGAAAAAGACTAAGAGTATGTTTGGCAACATTTGCTAAAAGTCAAACCACTTTTTATCTATATATTTCCCAGGACCCACAAATACTATCCAGTTATCCATCACTCATTTCTACCCGTTTATAAGCATATGCTAAATTATAAACAAGGATTGACGTGATCCAGTGCTTCTTTCATAGAGAGATCAAATTAAACCTGGCCGAACCTGTCTCTTCAGGAGTTAAGCCTTTAAAACTTGATTATATTAGATAATCGAGACTGCTTTATAACTAAATTACTTAACAGTAGATATTCTATATTTATTCAAAAAAATAAAAAATAAAAAAAAGGACTGGGTCGTAGTTTTTTCTACTAAACCAGATATGCGAATAGTCCTGTTCTAATGAATTTTGCTCACCCTAGACCATATATAAACAATAAGTCATCATAATAAAAATCAAAGGCATGTTAAAAGAAGGGAAGGGGGAGCAATTGACTAACCTCCATTTCATTTGAATGCATCCTAACTAGGCGAGGAACCTGTAACACAATTAAAATCATATTTGAGTAACTCAACCGAGAGAACAAAAGCAACCTAATGGCTTTTTCCAAGTCCTCCCAGAAGCATCCTAATATACACTACAATTATACCGGACTGTAATGGTCTTGAAATTAATTTCAGTAAAAACGCTTCATGAAAGCCTCATGTAAGTTAGCCAGCAGCATAGACAACACAAGGATGTCCACGCAGCAATCAGGTGACTATGGAATTTCCATCATACCCTATATGCATATCCATGAATAGTTTAACAGCTACTATTAAGATATTTAAGCGAAATCAAGAAAAATGTCCATATTTTATTTTTTTATCTTCTTCTCTACAAAGGAAGAGGACTTGAGCAATAATATGATGGTCAAACAATTTTAACATCAAACCCACCTTAACCTTCTTGCCTGTGTTCACGTTGATAATAAAATCACCCTTCTTGATGATGCCTTCATAGATTCTTCAGAAAACACAGGAGTTAGTACCACAATTCAATCATATGAGATTATTAACACATAAATGATGGTAAATGAACTAAAATTCTTGCTCTGAACTTTTATAATACCTTAGATATGTTAACTGACCAAAACGCCCTTCTTCCAATTTGAAAGCTAGGGCAACCAGAGGACCAGCAGGACTTCCAGATAACATAACCTGGTAAAGTTTCAAGCAGTTGAGAAATAGTTCTTTGATTGGTTACCATCTAAGAAGCACTGACATGGTGGTGTAAATGGAAGTGATAAACAAGAGATGAACACGAACAATCCTAAAACAAGTTGATTCACAAAGAATTCTGCTAAATTTTGAATCCATTATTCTTTATTCATGCACGAATACTGAATACCGAGCCACAAAATCGTTGATTCTGTAGAATGCCGATATTGGACTGAACGAATTGGAAAAATACAAGTTCCATAATTTTAACAAGAGTTTAAATAGTACCAAAACATGAAAAAAACCCTACGACGCAATAAATACCCCCTACAATAATTAACATATGACATGGGACTTATAACTTTTATCAACTTTTCAATACACATTTCTTAAACTTTTATCAAAATCTACTAAAAATTTGATTTTTAACTAAACCAAACATGTGTTTACAGTAAAATTAAAAGCAATCAATCTTCTTCACACGCCGACAAGTTATTTTAAATAGTACAAGGACACATAAGGGGACACGTCAGAATTACATTCTTTAATATAATGTTATATCTTTATTTTATATATAATACAGGAAATGGCACATAGAATGTACGAATTCCGGAGGAGTGCCGTAAAGCATCCCTCAAGTGTTGGAAATTTAGAAAATATATAAAAGATTGGACAAAACACATGGCTTGTAGAACACATGCTAGAGTGCCTGAAGAGTGCCGGTGTTCGACATAACACGCTGTCCTAGTAGGAGTTTCCATGCTTCACAGGTTACCAAGAAAAATAATCTAAATAAAATAGTTCCATTAAGTACCTTCTCTTCATTCTTGGTTTGGTCAAGAGCATAGTTGCTAACTTCAGTGGGACAAGGCAAATAGCTCAGAACGCCATCAAGAAGTGGTTGAACACCCTGTTATCACGAAGTGGAAGAAGATGTAGATTGCAACTTTATAATAGTAAAATGTAACAAGGTAAAGAAAAGAGCAACAAGAAGAATTTTGAAAATCATCCTAACTGGCAAAAGGGGAAAATACAGAATGGAGACAGAGTATAAGATGATTCAGAAAGTTGCACACTAAAGGCATACTTGGGAAACAAATGGCATAATTACAATAAACAAAGGTCAACAAACTAACTCCTTTTCACTCAAGCATATAACAAAATTATACAATCTTTTCGGTATTGATTATTAGTAACTTTTTAGGTGGAACGGTAGTGGGAACAACGAAATGTGAGTATAATAATGAGTAGTAATTTTGAATGTGTTATTGAAAATAAAGTTTGACTTTGATTGGATGGAAAGAGTAGAAGTTGAGTAAAAGGGAATAAAAGCCAAACATAGGGGTAAGTTGCAACTTTTTCTTACCCAAGCTTCAGAAGAATAGCATAACAAGGAGAGCTTTGTTTAATAAAATTTATTTTGTTATAGTTGAGTTTTCTATCAAGGCTCCTTAGTTTATTTTAGTACTCAAGATTTTCTAGCCAGGTGATAGACCCCCCCATAAGGTTCATGTATGCAAGGAGGAAGAAGGGAGTGTTAAAAACACCATGAGGGCTGCCAACTCAGCTTCAGTTTGTTAATAGAGGGTATGGTCATAGTGCTGTAGCAAGGGAAATGAAAAAAATGTGGATAGGAGGGGAATGTAGGTAGGCTTTTACTGATTTTCAGTTAGAAGGAGAGGGGGGTGGGAGAGACCGGGCCTCTCTAATAGCCCTAATGTCTGTTATTTTGAAGTTCAATTAATCATCTTCATATACCATTTGTGATCTTTCAGTGTTCTTAGATTAATCCATCAGCTCTCAGATCTTATTCCTTGATTTCTAGTCTATAATTGAGGTCTAATATCTCTGTATTCAGCTGGTTTGCAGATATCCAGCACAGGAATTCATCAATTAAGCTACAGCAACAGGGGTTCTACCACCAGGATATCTGCCAGGATGATTCTAGCACTGTTTCCCATATTTCCTGTTGCCTTGGATTTCAGTAATGCATTCTAATGACTATGTCCTGAGTCTAGTGAATTCTTCCCCTTGTTCGATTCATAAATCTCCAATCTCATATTAATAGAGCCTCAAGCCGGTCATGTCTGCTGATTAAGAAGAAAACGAAATGCATAATGGAAGCTTGAAAAGGAAAATATCAATAGCTCCACTGTTGTTATCACAATTTAGATTAGCTAGCAGACAACAGATAGACCTAGTTTTCCTCCATTAAGTCTGACTCAGCAGCCAGAAACCTCACATTTTTTTAGTAGTTAAGAATTTAAATAAGGAACGATACAACAAGTGTGGTACAAGCTAATACAATCGTGTCTGGCACGGAGGTGAATATAAAGTTAACAAATGAGATCATTAGCAACCGTCAATCATCAAATTTTGCATAAACCAAAGTAGGAATGCAGGCAAACTAAAAGCAACAATATTGTAAAAATATGCTTAATACAAGATACCTCACCTTGTTCTTGAATGCACTACCCATGAACACAGGCACAAATTTCCGTGCTATAGTAGCTCTTCTGATAGCTTCCTGTACATGGACCAAAAATAGTGCAGAAAATGATAAAATGAGCATGAAGTGGCATTGTCATAAAGCTGCGCATTAATGAAAAAAATGCAACCAAAAACCCATAAAGTCAAAAGCAAGATGGAAGATGAAAAACATTGGTTAAGTGCTGAATACTTCTAAAGAATGAATTAGTCCCATATAACTAACAAATCACGAATAGCCAATTGTTAAAAAAAAAATGGAACAAGTCATGAAAAATTAATACCAAGCACAGTAGCAGATAGAGACGGTGCAATGAAGGGAATTGTTAATGTTTCTTTATTTTCATGCTTCGTTCTCTGTGTTCTCTAATATTTGTGGGAAAAGGGAAACATGGTGGTTTGTTTTTCTCTTTCGTCCTTTTCTGCAGAGACAGTGGGCTGGTTCTATTTCTAATAAGAATTCATACTCATTTGCCCGTAACAGTTGCAAGTATCTTACCTCGTAATTCACAATGCCCAAAATCCCACTAAAGGAATTGAGATAATGTAAATACATTCTAGCCCCACAACACCTTTACGACATAATAATATAAATGCATAACGTGTGAGAATCTATATATACAGGGTCAGCTTCCCTCACAAACTAAATCAGCAATTAATCAAATAGTCCAAGCTTTAAATAGACATTTCTTTGAAAAAAATCAAATACGAAAAAGCAATTCGACTTAACAGGTATTAAAAATGGACCTGAAGTTAGATTGTTTTCTGTTGAAAACAAAATTTAAATAAATAAATTTGCTGCCACTCTGAGAGCTTAAGTTTTAAATGAGGTATCAAAGTTGACAAAAGTTTAAGGTTCAAGTCTTACCGCCACTCATTTTGAAAAAATTGTGCACGTATTAGACCTTTGAAGATAAAATGAATTTGTATTGTACGTGTGTGAGTGTTGAAGATAAATTTTAAATAAATAAATTTGTTCTCTTCTTCTGTCAATCTTCATGCAAGTTGGAAGATAAATATAATTGTTACATCTTTTAACAATACAAAGAAAAGAGCAATTTGACTTGATAAGGAATTCAAAAAAGACCTAAAGTTAAATGATTTCCTTCAATCTTCATGTAAGTTGGAAGATAAAAATTCAAATTGTTTATAGTCCAAGCTGCTAAGTAATAAAGGGAAATGCCGTAACTGGAAAAAACCAAAAGATTCCACGGCCAATTTCTAGGAGATAGTGAAATGTCAGTAAAAAAAATCTGCCATCAATGTTTTGTAAAGGTAGATGGATTATGATTTATGCGTACCTCAAGATCGATAGGTGAAATAGGTTCATCACTAAGAAATGCTTCCGCAAGTTTATCGTCGACCTCGGAGACCGCTTCAATTAGTTCACGGCGTTTTTCAAGAGCTAACGCTTCAATATTGGCAGGAATATCTTCAATTACAATTTTCTCTCTGCAAAGGTGAACAATCAAAATAAGCCGCATTGTAGAAGTATAGAATATGCATTAGCCATCAGCTGTTAAACACACCCACTGGAACCATGAAAGTAGTGAGCTTTCATATTGACAAGGTCAATAAGTCCCTTGAAGTCATCCTCTAAACCAATCGGAACTTGCACGGCAGCACTGTGGTGTCGAAGCTTGGATCTTGCCTACATAGAAATAACGAAAAGGAGGCAGCTTCAACTCATAGTTGTCATATTTCAAACTGCATTGGAATTTTACTCTGCGATCATTCAAAGGGAGATGATAAGGAAATTCAAAAGCGTGATGTAAAATCGACTTGAACTGGTTAACGACAAAGACTCCACGACACATTGAATGTCAGCGGCAAGTACAAAGAAAAAACTAATAAAGACCATCTTATTTTGAATGCATAACATGACAATGAACAGAAGTGTGGGAAATATCGAGATTAACGAATTCGAGGAATCCACTCCTCCATGAAGAATCTTATTTCCGTGTAAGTTGGAAACTTAAATGCTTAGACTCTGTGAGAAATATCAGATGCATAACAAGACAAAATTTCCTGCTACAATTAGTGTTATTATCTGATTTGGGGTAATATAATTTTCCCGCAACTCCCTTTTCTCCAGAAGCCTAGCACCCTTGGTTTTCCAGAAGTTAATTGTGCTATTTCGTACAGTTTCTGCAAAACTTAATTCGTTATTTTGTTCCATATTCTGAAAAGGAGGCTAAATTTTTAACTAGTGTTGATTTCCTAATATCTTAACATTCTAACATTTATTTTTTTGGGAAATATTTTATACCAAAATTAATTCTATAGGTTATAAAACATGATAGACATGAAAAGGAGAAAAAATGTAATCTGGGAGACAACAAATTGACCTGGTTAAGAACTTTCCATGGATCGGCCCCCATGCGATCTAGTTTGTTTATAAAAGCAAGTCTCGGAACCTCGTATCGTCGCATTTGTCTGTCAACAGTGATTGATTGACTCTGTACACCGCCAACACTACAGAGAACAAGAACGGCACCATCAAGTACACGCAAAGCTCTCTCAACTTCAATGGTGAAATCGACGTGACCTGGAGTGTCAATAATGTTAACCTGCACCAGCATATACAACAAATAAATAAAAACTGAAACCGCTACCGTTTCATACCACAGTATTTTGGCCATTGCTTCACAGAGAAGTATAATTGTAGTTGATATCGATTTCATTACAATTTTTAAACCAAAATTTTGGGGATTGAAATTCTTAAGTTTGTCATCAACATTTTATTAAAGCCAGCAAAAGTAAATATATTTTGTTTAATTAGCCATGTGTCCAACTCCAATTTTTTCCTCAGCTTATAAAAACAAGAAAGAAGGTACCTTTTTTAATTAATCTAAAGGGCGATGTTACATGAAAAGAAAATAACTACCAGCTTCTGCGTCATATAATCAATGCCTACAAGTAGGGGAAAAAAATTTAGTATTTAGCCATTATTACCTTTCTCATAAAATACTTAAATTCAATCACAGCATACCTTCCTCAACAACTAAAGCCATTATCATATAGAGTTTGCTTTTTACACCTCCTCACCAAACCTCACAGTTAGATCAATTTTCACACACTTCCTCACTAATGAAACAAACCTCAAACAGCATGCTCAATAAGTAACCAATAGAACGTAAATTAGCAAACAAATCATCCACAATAAAACTACGCCTTAACCTAAAAAAATACTCAAGCCAGAACCAAAAGATACTTTGGTTTGAATTCTATGCTCCAAGACTTATTCCTCAAAGAATGACTGCTCCATAATCTCTTTCATTTTCTATGAAAGAAACAACTTCGACCCTATTAATTTGTAACTGTTCCTTAACTAAAAAAGCAAAAAACAATCGATTATTATATCACGTGGCTCGAAAAGACAGTCCATTTGATAGCTCAAGTTAAGCCAGGGTAGGCAAGTCATTTAATTCAATAATGGGTGCGGGTAATGACTTGACAACTAAACACAACAACGAAACTTGTCCAGTTGAATTGAATTTTTTTTTTTTAAAAAAAGAACCTGATAGTCTTTCCAGCTACAGTAAGTGGCAGCAGACTGTATAGTAATCCCTTTTTCTCTTTCTAAATCCATGGAATCCATTTTCGCTCCGACTCCATCTTTCCCCCGAACCTCGTGGATCTCGTGGATCCGACCCGTGTAGTAAAGTACCCGCTCCGTTAGTGTCGTTTTGCCCGAATCGATATGAGCCGAAATCCCGATGTTTCGGAGCTTCTTCAGCGACTCCTTCCACCATGCCTCTTTCTCCTCCTTCTGTCGAAGGGCAGCGGCGCTGCCTGCTGAGTAGTGGCGGAGCTGGAAACTACCAGCAAGCAGAGCAGCGGTTGAGCTTTGAGTTTGGGGTTTGAGTGAGGAGGAACAGAGGGTGTAGAGTAAGCGCGTCGTAGAGGATCGGGCAGAGCGTGCCATTTTTGTGAGGGTTTTGCGATAAACCCTTGGTTAGAGCAGGCGGGTTGAGAGAGAGATGACTCACCAGTCTCACCTTGTCCTTTTTTCCACTACTATTTTCACTAGGGGTCCCCCACCTTTTGCGACTATGGCACCCATGCCCTAATCTACTATTTGTTGTATCTATTTCCCAGACTTTTAAAACTTTGACATTCTTGTCCCTAAATAACAGAAAATGTTTATTCAAATAAATGGCCACGTGACGCCTATGTAATGCGAGGGATGGATTGAAGCAAGAGGTGAGGATATGTTTCACGAAAACTGAATAATTTTACCATATTTGATTTTTTAAATGGAAGTTGAAGTAACCATTTAGCTCTCATTTGGTATAACTTTTGAAATGTCAAAAGATAAACAAGTTCTTAATGGATTGTTTTGACATAAAGAAAATCATTTTAGACAATTTTACCCTTTCATTCCGCAATCACACGAGTGCCGCATGACCATTTTATGCTTGGAGGGTATTTGGTGCGGATTAAAATTAGACTTTTAGTGGATTATGATAGAATTTTTTGAAATGTGTAGTTGAAAATATGTGGGACTCGTGAAAAATGTGATTAATATTGATTGTTTGACTTTAACTTATATTAAAATCAAATTTTAATCAGACTCAAACAGGCCCTTGAATGCTTTCGTGCAACAACTTGTATTACATTCTAGCTAATGGTTCATTCTTAAAATTCTATCATATGCTAATATTATTTTACCTACTTTTTATACATTTAATGTTGCACAATACTTTACCAAATGCATGCACAATTATTTTGAATTATGCTACATATACAATTTAGTTTGATAATATTGATTGACAATTCACACTTAATAACATCACATTCATTAATTTCAAAAACTGTTTTTTAAATCAATGGTCTAATTTTGATAATACCAATATTGTTAACCATTATTGTCAAGTTTGATTGTACAAATAGCATAATTCTTTTAACAAATCAACTTAATAGAGAAAATACTACACCAAAAACGATTTTGTCGAGCCTCTATATGCTGCAGCAATACATAACATGCTAACACCAAGGCAATATCATGAAATAATTTCTTCTGATCTATGAAGTTAAAGCAAAATAACATTCAAATGCCAAGAATTCATTTTTCTCCATGTGGAATAATAAAAACACCTAGGATTCTTCATCTGAGACTAGGAAAATTCTAACAATAATTCTAAATGCAGCAGATCCTACATAGGCTGCAACTGCAAGTTACTTTCTCCAACTTTACTTCCTCAGACAACTTCCTCGCCGTACCCAACATTCATTTCCCGAATTACTGGGGGGTTCACGACAGTGGCTTCTGTGGGTGAATTATCACACAGATGATGCTTCACCTCTCTGTACTCTTGACACAAGGCACACCAATGCAGACAACAGTACACCATGCAAGGATCACAAGGTGAATCCTGTCATAAAAATGTTCAAATGAAACAATTGAACTCGATACATGAGCCAGGTTGTTTAAGCAAGTAAACTCGTACAGGAAAGAGAGAAGATTTGTCAACTTTCTATGAATCCTTGCTGTGCTAGAAAACTGATCACCTTCAAATGATATTTTCTCTGCAATGCTTGTCAAGCCATGCCAGTGTAGATGCCACACAGCCACCAAGCAAATAACAAACCCTCAGTGAGAAAGCATGCTTTATCTCGATCAATGCCGTGAAATGCTGCAGTAAGTGCAGCAAGTGTCGTGCCTAGAAAAAATGAGAGAATTGATACTGATTACTGAGGCTCATGTTTAACTGTCCAGAAGAAAAAAAAAGCCAAAGAAGACAAGGCGGCCATTCCATGATCAACAAATTACACCATAAATTGTTGCATTCTTGCAATGTAATAGATGGTGCAATTTATTTGAAAAAAATCGATTTTGCCGTCAACTCACCAGCCCACGCGTGTTTGAGATGAAGTTGTTGTTATGCCAATTTGATTAAAGCACGTGACTTTCAAATATCCAAAAGTCAATTCCACCCCTTTATACAACTGCGTGTGAATCGGTGGATAAGAGAAGGAAATGAATTAAAGGCAAAAATGAAAATTGTCCCCAACAATGAATAATGAGTACATTAAATTATCAGAATCGAGTCAGATATTATAGAATAAACAAATGATAATATTCCTTGTCCACAACAGTCATTTTTCGCTTTTAATTTGAATTTAATCGGTCATAGACAGGGGCTAAGTGTCAATAGCAACTTTGTATATTATGCACAAATGTGGAAGTCCTAAATATCATCCTTCTCAGAAAGACAAAAGCAAATCCCTGATATGTACACATAATTATCCACAGGACAACATAAACAATTTCTAGAAAGCATAAATCATGCTTAACAACAAACACAAGAGGACAACAATATTAATATTCTGAACTTTAGAAATCAACAAACAGATATATTTTATTCAAATTTACCATCAATTTCTAGAGGGATCTTCAACTAGGCTTCATAACAAGGTAGTAAACTCTTACAACTGTCAGCATCTCCTGCACAACAAAAGATCCCAGTCTTCATCAGCCGGGGGATGGTAGGTTTCAGGTGATGTTTGGCCGCATTCTTGGCATCTACGAGCAGTCAACTGTTAAAAGAAACTGTCAGCAACAAAATCTAAACAATGGATACAGCTTCGGAATACAATTTGATGAAGTTGTCCATCCAAACTCCATTCTTCCAAGCGCAGCATTATCTCTAATCCAAATCTTTAGAACAATATAATTGATAACCCCTCCACTTTGAATTCTCGATCTCATTAACAATATATCTTAAAACGTATCCAAGCTCCCAAGAAAGGCCAGACAAGATAATTTAAACTCACCGATAACATGAAAATAATCAATAAAATTTCATGTAATATCCACCTTATCGACATCAATGGATTGATTAAGTTCACCAGGGGTGATGTTCTGCAAGGAAGACTGATCCTTGGTAAGCTGTACGTAGGCGCCCTCCGCCGTCTCTGATCATAACCTTCACACATTCAAATTCACATACAATGCGTATCCCTCTCGATACATTTCAAATTTATATGATTATACCTATAATAAAAGCATCTCAGAGAAGTGTTGACAATTAAAGAGAGGGGGTTGTTTTTGTTTTTCTTCTTGGTTTGTCAAACCAAACGCATGGCTCCCAAATATGAAATACAGTAGGATCTTGTTGTCATGTGATGTAAAGGACTTGAGTTAATTAAAAAATAATAATAATGAGGACAAAATGAGGACAAATTAGAGAGAGAATACCCAATTTTGAACTTTTGTATCCTTAACCTTTAAGAATAGATGAATGGTCCCAACTTATATAACATCATAAATTTAGGTCCTTTATTCTCGAAAGTGGTCCATTTGCATATTAAAAATTCACAATACGCGTTAAAAAGACTACCATTATAATCCTTATTTAGAGTAAACTAAAATCAAATTTCTAGGTAAATTTTGATAAAAATTGATGAAATACGTGATTGAAAAATTGTGAATTCCATGATATGTTAAGTTTAAATTAATTATTGATTTTTTTAGAAAAAATTTAATAAATTTTAATCTACACCAAACAAATGTATAGTTTTAACTGAATGACAATCGCCATTTCACCGTCACAAGCCACAAAACATAGTGGCAATAATCATACATAAAATTTACAAGATAGACTTCGTAAATTAAATTTTACTAATTTGCAACAAATTTTGTCCACAGATATGAATTAAAGACTTTACATAAATTAAGGACCTAAAGTCACATGTTATATTAATTGGGGGCCATGTCTTCATTTTTAAAGGTTGGATTGCAACGACAATAAGATATGACAATTAGCAATGCTTAATAACTTGTAAACAAGTATTGAAAAACTGATTACAAGGTGCTTGATTAAAATCCACACTGAAATTTGAGGCTACACAACTGCGATTTCACAAATTATGCAGTGGTATCCATCAAAAAGGAAACTATTAATCTAAAAAGTGAAAATAAAAATAACATAATCTTAAAGCCCACATAAATTCATGAAACTCAATGGAAGCCATTGCGTTTCTTGATAGCACAAAGCTGCACGAGTTCTTGGACAACCTCATCAATTTCTTCCTCACCTTTGATCCTGATCTTCTCGCTCATTTTTCTTGCATTCGTCCGAATAGATTCTCCACCGGTCTCGACCACCACGTGGCGGATCACGGACGCCACCTCCTCCCTCTGAAGATCTCCAAAATGATCCCTCACGACTTCCATGCCGACCCCTACATCTTCCATCAGCCTAGCATTGAGTGGCTGGTCAAGGTGCATTGGCATGGCAATGATTGGAACGCCAAACTTCATACCTTCCATCACAGAACTGCAACCACAGTGGCTAACAAAGCCACCAATGCTTGGATGGTTCAATATTTTAGCCTGTGGCGCCCAACCCTCGACCACTAGTCCTCTCTCCGCTACCCTTTGAAGAAACCCTAATGGCAAAGCATCTTCAAGTATGGTTTTCTTTCCCTTGGGAAACCTTACAACCCATATGAAATTGACATTGCTAAGTTCTAAACCATAAGCCAGTTCCACCATATCTTCTCTTGTAAGAAAATATTCGCTCCCAAAAGAAACAAATACAGTGGAATTTTTATTCTTTTCGTCTAGCCATTCTATGATATCTGAACTGTCATTTTCATGTGTAGGATCTTGAACCAATGCCCCAACAGGCACAATTTTCTTCCCTAGTAAACTAGAAAGATAATCACTATATTTAGCCTCAATCTCCCGAAAGCCCTTTACCAAAACAATCTTAGATGACCTTTGAATACCTTGAAAAGCATGTTCTTTTACCTGTTTATCATTGGCAGACTCCAGCAATTTGGCACGATGAACAAGCTCGTAATCGCGATAGAACAGTGTCGGAAAGGGGAACTCGATGGCAGGGTACTTAAAGAAATGGAACATGTAAGCAGTCATACTGGAACTGCTAGTGATGAACTCCACCGCGGGTATATTAAGGAGTGCAGCAGCCAATGGCGCCCATGGCTGAAGAAAATCATAAATTAGCAGATCAGGCCTAATGGTGCTCAAAATATAAGCAAAATTAGGGGCTGCCATTTCAAATGCCCTTTTGAGGGTTGGCATGAGGTGGGGTGGGAGGCCATTGGTGGTGTGGTAACAAGGAGGAAGTTCAGGCAATTTTGGGAGATGAAGTTCGACTAGTCGAATCGAAAGTGCAAACTTTTCACCAATTTTGTTCTTAATGGAACTCAAATTTGCTGGGGTTGAACACAAATGGATTATGAAGTTTCTCTTTGCAAGTCTTTTGGCCAACTCTAGATAGGGAGATATGTGTCCATGAGCCAACCATGGGAACATAAGAACATGAAGTGTCTTTCGGTTAACATTCATTAAGGACTCCATGGATTTTTGTCTTGAAAAAAAAGCTCTTCTTTCTGAGTTTTTGAGGTTCTTTCTTGGATAAAATTGGCAGTTAGATAAGGTTATTTATATTGGTTTTTACCGTTGTCTAAACGGAAATTTCCTTTGAAAATGCTGAAATAAAAGGAATGATTATTGATTTCTTTACTTGTTTATTGAATTTCCTTTTTAAAATAGAATCAGTTTATTTAGTTATTCAACCTTCCTTAAAAAATTCAACTTAGAATGGGAAATTGGTCCTCAATCCCATTATATAAAGTAAAAAATATAAAAATTTCCTTTCAAAACAGGATCAGTTTATTTAGTTATTCACCCTTCCTTATTAAAACGGAACTAACAAAGGAAATGCGATCCTCAGTCCTCAATTAACACAATTAAAAACAAAATCAAAGATTGAAAAACATAATAAACCGATCTTAAATCATGAATTCAAATTTTTAGTCCATAAAATGGAAATATGATATTGTAATTAAAGAAAAAAAGGAGAATACGAGATTTCTTAGTACTCAAAATAAAGATTTTATTTTTGTTTTGTGAAAAAACCATTTTCGACGCTTGTTCATACTTGAATAGTACTAGACATTATTATCGAAAAAGAAACTGAATTATTGTTTTGATACTTTCGTCGTATAATTTGCATGGAAACATTCTTTTCTTTTCTTTTTCAATAGGACGTTCTTAATTATGTATAAAGAAAGAGAGATTCACTCAAGCATAAGTCAGGATTTATTTAAGCAAACATACCAATAATAAGTAAATATACTGAATATTTAATTAAATGCTATATTTAATCGATAAAGATAAGGTCGACGAAATAGATGTGACCCAAGGTTGCCCTACACTTGCAAAATGGATGTGGGATTATTTCTTGCATTGAGAAGTTTCACAATATTTTCAAGAATCGACTCGGCAGTGACCGAGTCGAAATTTCGGATCG
The DNA here is from genome assembly GCA_903798255.1 of Fraxinus quadrangulata. Classification (NCBI taxonomy): domain Eukaryota; kingdom Viridiplantae; phylum Streptophyta; class Magnoliopsida; order Lamiales; family Oleaceae; genus Fraxinus; species Fraxinus quadrangulata. The sequence continues at coordinate 13,057 of CAIGRB010017764.1, read as the reverse complement.
ACTGAACGGGCGGGTCAATGACTCAAAAGCAAGCCGAATCAAAAGTCCAATTAAAATGTATTTTTAAATTAATATGAAAAATATAAAGCAAATGTAAAAATTAAGATATAAAAATGAATTACAAGTAATTATTCATTATATTTAGTCGAATAAAAGATTATTATGAGTTTTTAAGTATTCTGTTACCTTTATTATTTTAAACAATATGTTCATGTACAATAAGTTTCAGACTTGACCTGGATGGATCTAGGTCCCCGAAGACTTGCGCTCAAGTGTCACCAACAATTTTCCTCGAGCCGGCTTACCTAGCCCGGTGCCTTAGATCTCAACCTTGTTATTGATCCTTTGGCCACCATCTTCCTAGGGTCGGTCGGGCTGGTCGGGTCAGTTGGTCAGAGTCGGGTCGGGTCAAGGACATGGTCCTCGGCACATTCACAATCTCGGGATCCATAGTCCTTACCATGAAATGAGTCCTACTCCATACAAATATGTGTCACAATTACAACTCAAATTCTAAGATCATCAAGAGTCTAATTCTATCGGGACTTTAGAATGTTTAAAAGTGGTCTAATTCTTATTAGGTTACACCTTACAAAGTTTTATACATACCTATCACTTGTTCATTATTCAGCTATATTTTTGTATTATTTAGTTCATAGTTATGCACATATTCTCTCCAATGGCTTACTAACTTAAGCATATGAGGGATGCGGGAAGCAACTACCTAACCTTTTTTCGAATTTGTTCGAAGATCGTGTTCGTGCTCTTTCATCGTATTTTCTCATATCAAGATCGAGTACCCCTAGTATACCTTTTAGTAGCATCAAGTGTTAACATGATAAAGTCTTCAATTATTTTTTGGAAAAAAATATTAAGAATGGAAATGTGGAAGTAGAATTACGTTATATACATTTAAAGTTAGAATGATGCATAAGATTTTAAAGTTACACGTAGAAGATGGCATCATTTTCAACATGGGGCTTCAGTTCATCGAACATAAAACAACATGTACATTCTACTTGATATCATGATTGACGCTCCTTCCACATGTCACAATTATCTCCGTAAATTCTATTATATATCTATAAAATAAAACATCGCAAGACGCAATTTTAATAGATAATTTTATATTACAACTTATTTAGTTACATGCGAGTTTATTCGTACATTAACTTTTTAAAAAATTACCCCAGAAAAGAAACGTAAATCCTTGGCTATGCTCGTGATCGTATCTCCACAACTTTTGATTTGATTTACAATCTTCGAGACTCATGAAGAGATTCTGCTATTTTTAAATTGTCAGAATCTTTCCATAAAGGTTGAAGCTTGAAGGCTATTGTTTTCTCCAAACCTTAAATTCTTGCTTCAAAATTTACTTTGGTCTTTTTTGAACACCAAAGATACAAAGAAAAATGGATTTACCGACTCCTTGTTGAATACATCATGGCTTTAGATTAAATTTCTCAGCTTTAGATTGCCTACTACTGGCCCACGCTTGTGTATGGCCGAACGATTTGAAATTAACCTACTCCGATACCAAATTTATTGGGTTCGGAAATTAAAATATTTTAAAAATCTGAATTTTATTGAGGAATTTGTTTGAATGTGGTGATCTCGAACTCCAATCTTTCACTTGGCTACCCGTGAAACAAATATACAAATTTTCTTTGCATTCCAAATCATTTAGCCAAAGACCATTGGAAGATTTCTTTATCAAAAAGCACTGCAAGACACTCGGCTGGCCGATGATAAAATTTAGCACGTGAACAAAATTTAAATCATGTTAATACAAATTAATTATGTAACATTTGTAAAATTTAGAGGTGCCATCAATCGAGATTTTGATTGAATTTAAAAATCCTTCTAAACTTAGGTATCTCCAATTGAGATTGTGATGGAGTTTAATAAAATACATTAAAAAATTTATGTATCCTCAATAACTAGTAAATTTATAATAAAAAATTATTAATAGAGGGGTTTTAAAAGATTTGAATGGATTTCAAGCTCAACAATATATATAATATAATCTTTTGAAATTTTACCATTTTTTACGATATTGTTATGAAATTTGTAAAAATCTATTCAAATTAACGAAATTAATTAAAATTTATAGCCTTTTAAAATCCATTAAAATCTTAGCCTCCGTTTGACGACCATTAATTTAAAACTTTTTTTTCACGTTCTTATTTTCAACCATATATTTTCACAATAAAATATATACACGTAAACTTAAATTTTTTCCCACATTTTAACTCTACGTTCTCTAAAAAAATCACTATTCAAATCTCCGGTTTACCCAAATAATGATTTTCAAAGGGGCTTAGTTGAGGTACCCAGATTTGTATAATAAAAATTAATTTGTAGTCTGGGTGGATGTCGTATTAGTAAAAAATAATTGCAAAGAAAAATAAGAAAAAAAAACGTTTCTAAAGAAGGAATCAAACGAGCTAAGCTCTTTAAAAGAACAATCTTTTAAAGAAAGAGTCGAGAAACTTGTTCCACACTTCCACTATACATGGAAGACAAGTCGATTTTTTTCGCATTATCATCCCCCAGAATTTTTGGTCTTGACGTACCATACAAAGTTTTCGACACTTCGAATTTGCTTACAATTAAAGAACTAAATTATATTTGTTCTAATTAGCGGAAAACTAATTAGTAATTAGTAAATTACCATAATTTTTTTTAATAAATCAATTCTAAATTCAAAATTAAACATATGAATAAAATTTCAAATCATGCTAATAAAAATTAATTAATTAAATCGATTATCCAAATTACATCAAAAACAATTAAACAAATGTTGTAAGATGAAAATATGCAGCAAGTAGTTATAGCTAAGAATAACATTCGGTGTGCAACTGCTTCCATCCACAACCGAGTACATATTACCTGATTTTGTGTAAATTGCCTCTTCAGGAATTGTCTTTGCACAAGTCCATATCCTATGACGACCAAATCTTAGGGATCGATGATTCACGGTCACCAGCAGAGCCTCGACTTGCAAGCTCTCGAATTCGTGAAGAAAATTCTTCAGACTGTACGATTCAAAAGATTAGCATAGAGAGGAAAAGAAATACTTCAGTATGGGGAACAAAAGCTGTAGCCTATATTCATTAGCATTTGCATTGCAAATCAGAAATATATCGTTGGATAAAGTTCGAAGGTCTAAATGCCAAAAGGGAGCTATTGGTTAGAAATATCAGAAAAGCATCGGTAGATATGATCTCAAGATTAGATGAATACAGACAATAGCATTCTCAGATCAAGAGCTTAGATACTACCCCCGATACACCCATAGGATTTGTACTAACAAACGATGTTTAACATAATATTGATGAAGCACATAGTTCAACCAGGACTATCTCTGGCTTACTTATCAGGTTATTGAGCCTTTTCAGCTGATTTCAATGATGTTTAGGTTCAGAATTGATATCACCGACAAAGATTTCTTAATCCTCACTCCTCTTTGAGATAACATAATAGAAGGTAATATATGCCTTCATTAAGACTCCATCCACCAGAAAAAGTTTGTCTTATTTCTTCACAAGAGAGCAATCGAGTTAACTCTCAAAGGTTTGCCCATCTATTTGTGTATCTTACCAATGTGTGGATGGAATTGATTATAACTTTGACATTGGAAGACGTTATAGCTCATTCCACCGAAAAAAATAAAAAGAACACACACACACATTATAGCATTGTGACCACACTGACTTCTCTCCCAACACATTATGAAGGCAAACCAGGAAACCCAGATAGCTAAGACAACATCGATAAATTTGATAACATAATATTAAAAGAAGGGCGGGAAGTGTACAGTGCTAGCAGTGATAGTAATACGATAGGTTATTGGTAAAAAAAAAATTTGCAAAAGATTCGAGTAAAGCAATATTCAAGGTTGTATAAGGTCTCCACCAAATTCTTTAAAAACTCATTTTTCACCAAACTCATTTTCACCCACAAATTCTCCCAAAAACATAATTTAACACGTAAACCTAAAACTTTTTTCTAATTTTTAACCACACATTCTCAAAAAAATAATTATTACATAATCTATTCTCCCAAGAAAATGGAACTCAAACAAACCCTTAATGTTTTAATATGAACATTTTGCCTTTGTTTGGTGTCCTTTTTAGTTGCTAAAAAGTTACTTTTCAAAGTCAAATATTAATTTCAACCACACATTTTCTAGGACACATAAGTTGTACCCACTTATCCGCCACTCATTTCTACCAACATAGAATTTTAGCAACTAAAATGGAAACCCAAACAAGGCTCAATTCAAAACAGCATGATTTATTTTCATCATGTTTTAACTCACTGTCAGCTATGTCTATGAAAAGGCAAAAGCAACTATGGCACATAGATTTCCCAAGCAAGCATGAAAATGAATTAATTATGGGTCCTAACCTTCTCATCAACCCACAGCAATGAACTCAATTGGTTGTTTAAGACACGAACAACAATATCCAGTGGAGTCAACCCATCAGTTGCTTCAAGCTCTCCACCCTGATTGAAACATAACCAACCATTATCAACTTTTGATCTCAATAAACAAAAACCAAATGATTTCGTGTTAAGGAGTAACCTGATTGGCATTAAGAGTATTAATGATCGATTTGATCTGTTCTGTCATGTGCTCCATCTCCCGCTCTATCAATTCAGCCTGCTCAAACCTGAATTCAGAAGATAAGAAATTAATTGATCACATAAAAGAATTTGTAAATGAATAGTTATTCACTCTAAAAAATATTAGAAGACATGAGCTACAAAATCGAAAAAACAAATACCAAACAGCTGCAGCAGGAAATATGATCCCCATTTATTCAAGAGTTCGTCACAAAATAGAACTGATGATCGTTCTAACAACTATCAACAAGATATATTTTCAGAGCACAGTATTGTATTCAAAGGATGACAATTGTAAATATTTTGAGATCATAATCACAAAATCTTACATCCTCCGGAGATATTCTGAAGTTTTGTGCAAATGAAATAGTGCATGTGACCATGAAGGTACCAAAAAAAGAAGACACCAATCATCAGTCAAAGGATACCAACAAGAACAAAAGAGGTCAACTAGCATAGTGGATCCAGAGCTCACATTGTGTCTCTTATTGATGCACTTTCGTCCTCGATAAGCGATCCTCGCTCATTTTTGTATATTCGCTCTGCTTCATCTTCCATACTTTGCAAGGCTTTGTCGACCTAACCAATGCAAACAAAATCATTGATGAAACTCATTCGAACAATATATGTTAACACTTTTAACATCATGATATAATTTGTAAATAAAAACAAAGACAATTGGTGCTGGCAATACAGGGTAAGAAGATTAATAACTAAAGTATAATAGCAATTAGCAACCCACTGGGATTGGTTTTTCCTAATTCCTCATAGGCATTCTCTCTAATACAGGCAAGGCATTGAAATCCTTCATTCTATGATTTTTACATATTAGTTATTTTTATATTAGATATTTGTGATGATGTCACGTGAAAACTGTCTGATCTAGGTGCGAAGTTACATTCCAAATAATAATTTGTAGCCAAATAGAAAGTAATTGATGAATAGTGTACTGAGTGCTGACTGAAAGTCAACGTATACATCTTCAGAAAGAAAACAATAATCAAAACATTGTAAAAAAATTTGTAGCGTGCATGACTCCAATTAACCCCATGCAGGCAATAAAATGAACTCAGTCCTCAAAGGTCTTGATTACACACCTCGTCTTGATGAGTTTCAATTAGCTCCAGCTGCCGCTCCAAACTACCTTGCGTCTCAACCACTTTAGCAACTTCACTCTGATCAAGAATTTTAACACAATAATGTAAAATAGTCAGTGAGATTGTTCTATAATAAATTTGGTAAAAATGCTAAAGAAACCATTAAACAAACCTGAATATCTAAGCCTCAATAAAATTGCCCATTTAAGAGTTTTAAACAGAAATTTGATACCAAGACCAGGAAGTCAGTCTTGACAAAATATTTTACCAGTGATGGATTTCATAAACAATGTTGATAGGCTTTGATTCTGTCTTGATATGTGTAATACTTTTCAATGCAGCTTTTATTTACTAATGGAAAATAAAAGAAGAGAATGTGTTTACATGCATACACCTATTTAACGGACAAGAAATAGTTAATATAAATCTATAATATTGCCCTAGCTCCTAGGGTGATAGTACAAGGATTGTTAATTGGTTAATCTAACAAATCCTTTGAGGTAAAAACAACTAACTAAGCCACAAATGGAAGTTAGGCGAAGGCCATTCACGAGACTAGGACAGATAATACGCTCCAAAAAATAAAAAGAAAAAAAAGGGGGAGATACAGAAAAAGGATGTTTCATATACACACACCCAACACATTAGCAAGTAAGCACAAAACCACATCAGCAAAAAAAAAAAAAAACATTTTTTTCTTTCAGCAAGTAATGTGATACCTCAAGCTGTAGAAGTATGTCACGATTCCGTAAAATCTTGCGGTCCCACTCAGCTATCGCGTTAGCCTGCTTTCGAAATTTTCCAGTACGCTCTTGTAGCTCAGCATTCCATTCCTTGATGATCTACCATAATGTACTCACATAAATTCAGTTCAAACTGACAATGAAGAAAGGTATGGCAATGGTATAAAGAAGATGTAAACTTTAGCATCATCTAGAATCAGGTATTCTACTCATGTTATGTTACATGAGAAAAAATATCCAGAACTCCAAACAGGGGAAATGAGGGTACGGTTATTGGTGAAGTTGATTAATTACTTTCTACCTAGCACCCATTTTACTTTTCTTAATATTGGCGTGATTCGATATAAAGAAGACGGGGCAGCATGCATGTTCTCCATGAAGAGTATAATATGAAGAATCTTTTGTATGCTCTGCATGTATAAAGTAGATACAAGTGTAACTTAACAAGGAAACTGTAAATATACAACACTATCAATTCCAATTTCTGCAGGTAAGTTGAAGTACCTCTTCAACAGTTTTCCCAGTGACTTCGGACGGCAACTTTGGTGCAGAAGGTACGGCAGTTGAGGTGGTCCTACAGGGGCAAGCAAAGAGTTAGCATTACAAACCTCAACTTCAGGTACAGGAAAAAAATGTTCAGCCCCTGTTTGGTGCACATTTTGGGAGTAAAAATGCATTTTTACTGTTGATGTGATGGGGAATATGTGATTGAAAAAGAAGAAAAAATTATTGATGTGATGAAAAATATTATTTTATTGAAAAATATGTTGTTGAAAATGAGTAGAAGAATGAGAATGAGAAAAAGAATGTGGCTCAAACAGAGGCTCAATCTTATTTACCAAAGGAATCTTCAAGCAACTATTTAATATAAAGTAAAACTGCGAGAATGTCTTTTCCATGTTATATTATCCAAGTGAGTGATTGTTTTTAATATTTGGTTTTGACTATTTACAAGGAAAATGACTTGAAGACGATATAATACAAGAGTAAGAATGAGTTGGATGAAATGGAGAAGTGCTAGAAGGATTCTATGTGATTCAGAGATCCCCATAATGCCAGATCTACAAAAGATACTAGAACTACTAAGCCCTATACAAATTATTACTAGGCTATTAAGATCGCAAACAATCAATTTCATAAGAGAAGAAAGCGTAGAAAAGAAAGGTTTTGATTCAAGGTTCGTTAGATCTTTGCCTCAGTAAACAAATAAAAAAAAAAAAATACTCTCTCCACTTCCTTCTCCAAGAAGCGAAAGTAAAAAAAGTAGGAAAATCCGGGTATTTGAATACAGTTTTTTTGTCATTTCCCCTCACTTGGTATTGCATACTTCTCTTAATCATGTCATAGTGTATTCCCTTTCTGCGTAAAGCTCCCCCTTTTCTTTCTTCAAATATCTCATTTTTCAGTCTTGACTACTTCAGGCACGCCGTGCAACATAACAGAAAATGAAAGAAGAGACCATCACTACATAGAGCTGAATTAGGTTTTTTGGTTTACTCGTTGAAACACTTTTAACAAGATAAAAGTAGAGGAAATGAGAATGTTAAAGTTGGTATGTGGCCATTCTAGAATAGATAATACAAAAAAATAAGAATACATGCCAACAATTGAATGTAGCGCCAATTAATAATAAAATAATGGGGATGACAACTTTGGTAGAGAAACTCCCATTGACAATATTGATGTAGCGCCAAAAATTACATGCTCTTGCTTGGTTGCAAAGGATTACAGAGATAAGCCATAGCTTGTTATGGTTTATGTCATTTTTAGTCTGGACAATGGGAAAATGTGTCTCATTGATATCAATTTTTGGCACAAAGGTTGTAAAGGAAACCAGTTTCTAATTTTCTACTCTTCTATCTTTGCTTTCGAGGCAAGGAAACCACATGCTTGTGTGCAGTGTCTAATTTCCTCATACCAGGATCCCATGCTAGAACTCTCAAGTACCAGGAACAATAAGTTTCATACACGATTATAATCAAAACTCTCAAATTTTATTTTTCTACAGAGCAAAAAGATAGAAGAAAATTTATATATTGAGAGGCATACATACCCACCACTAGAAGCTGGAACTAGAGATGAAGATATTTGAGCAGCAGAACTGGAACTTGAGGTTATTGCAGTCGATGAACTTGAAGTAGGGACACCTAAAGAAACATTAGCAAGATATTCATCAACCAGCTATAATAGTATTCTCATAAAAACAGGCACCTTCTGATAAAAAGCAGAGAACGATGCATCAAAACTCTACAAGCCTAAATGGTAAAATAAAAAATTTGAGATTGGGATATGATCACGTTTTATGAAGTAACAGTGAGATTAAGGGGAACACTAAGAAAGTTACGAAAAAGTCTATCAAGCTTTACTGTCAGCATTTTGGCATATTGTATATGAAGAAAGCCAGTCAAAACACTTTTGCGAAAAGGAGAAGCTTAAAAAGATTAGAAGTAAATTTAAGATGTAACTTGCCTGCATTTGTGACCATAAGAATGCACGTTTGGTTTTGCTTAACTGTTCTTTTCAAGAAAGTAGTTACTTCAGAATGATTAAGTTTTGTTAGTTAAAAAATGACTAATAAAAACATTTTTGGCAAAATAAGTAACTTAATCGTTAACTTTGTTTTACGCATAACTTGTAAGCACAATCAAACGTACTCTAAGTTGCTTGTGCTAAATATCCGATACTATTTGACACTAATATTATCCATACTGGCCTATTATAACCCATCTCTATATAAAAATATCAGAAGACATGCCACTGTCAATCACTGTCTTCAATGATATTAACATTGTCCTGTCTAAAATATGGTGGCTTCACATCTTCATAGTTAAAATTTTACTTTGGACGACATTCAATATCGAGGTATTAAGTAAATATTCTATAGGAACCTGGAACCTAGAACAAGGATCATTTTCAAAGCCTAATGTCTTGCAACCTGGAACAAGGATCATTTTCAATAGGCGAGAATCAAAACAGCTACTTCATCGAAATACCATAGGAATTGCCTTGTAAGATTAAAAGGCACGAAGAAGGATATCAATACCTATTCAAGTGCATAAACAATTACAGTCACATACATAATACTTCAAGACCCTGATGGTGTATAACCCACCTGAAGATGCTGTAATTACAATCTCGCTAGGACATGTATATCGATTACTTAGAAATTTATAATTACTTCAACACAATACTTCAAACTAAGCCATCATAGGTCTTTTTTACCATCATAGGTCTTTTTTACCAAGCCCGAGGACCGCATGAAAAAATTTATAGAAGATCACTTCACAGCGAGCTTTCAATTACCATCGCGATTGTAGGAAAATCTCTATTACATATAACGAGAAATGTTGTACTATGGCACAGAGTTATGACAAGCATACACCCAAATGCCAAAGTAGCCAGCTAAAAACAAAGGATCCATAATCCATACACATGTTCCAGTTTCAATTATCCAACACAGGCACTTGAGCTTACTAGAAGAGCTAAGTTACTAGAATCTTGGAGATTTGATAATCAATGTACTGAGTTCCAAAATCTGACTCATATACCAATCTCACCCAATATTAATATATGACTTCATAGTATACACGATACAACTCAAAAGTATCAAGTTGAAGACATATTGCATATTCCAATATATAATAGATTAATTCTGTTTCATGGAAATCAACAGAGCACGTGGACTAAAATAGTTCTTCTGAGTTAATTCATAAAGCGCAGAACAATAACACAAATTATGGATGCATCAATTATGTAAAATATACCACTTTAAAAGCTGTGCATATCATATATGACTTTCACATATTCTCTGAACCAGTATACATAATAACCAGTGAAGAACGGGATGGAAAATCTCACCAAAAGAAGGCATAGCAGCAGTTGATTGCAATTGAGATGCTGATGAAGCTGTGGATGTGGGCATTTTAATGGAGAAAGAGCTCATAGTTCCAGCGGAAGAGGCTGGCGTGCTAGTAGTACCGAAACCTGTAAAACCCGACAAAGGAGCAGATGCACTGATAGTAGATGCTGCAGATGCTTCAGAAGAGGCAGGGTTCAATTCTGGAAAGGACAAAGCAAAACTGGAACTGGTACCAACCAAAGCAGCCGAAGGATGGGTTGCAGCTGGAGAAGAAGCACTGCCAGGTGCAGTGGTTGTAACTGTGGAGAAAAGAGTAGAAGAAGCGGTTCCAATTGCAGGTTTTGAAGCAGGTGCACTGAAAACTGACGGGGCTGAAGATTGAAACCCAGAAGTCCCAAATGAAAAACTTGATGATGATCCAGATGAAGATAAGGATGAAACTGTGCCAGATGCTGAACTTGTGGTGCTCTTTAGAAATGAAAAACCTGAAGATGACGCAGAGCTGGAAGATGTAGGAAAAGAAAATGCTGGCCCAGAAGCAGAGCCAGAGCCAGTAATAGATGCCGCGGGGAACGAAAATCCAGGGGCAGATGCGACGGACGCCGACGAATTGGGGAATGAAAATGCAGGTGCAGAAGAAGCTGGGCTTGAAGCAGTGGCAGGTAATGAGAATGCCGGTGCTGCAGAAGTGGAGCTAGAGGATCCAAACAATGGTGCTGCCGAAGATGACCCTGATAATGATGGGGACACACCAAACAGACCAGGGGTAGACCCAGAACCAGAAACGGATGCGGGTGTAGAGCCAGTGCTTGCTGCAACTCCAGTCGAGAATGAGGATGTCGATGATCCAAATAGGCCAATGGATGGGGTAGAACCCGATCCAAAAGAGCTGGATGTAGGAGCAGAAGCCAACCCAAACAAGGGACTGGCGGTACTTCCAGTAGAAGCTCCTGAATAGAATCCCAAATGGCCGGATGTGGAAGCGGAACTCGACTCAAATAAGAGACTAGTGGTAGTTCCAGTAGAAGCCACTATAGAGGATCCAAAAAGGCTGGATGTGGGAGCGGAGACTGACCCGAATAAGGGACTGGTGGTACTTCCATAAGTTCCTGAAGAGGATCCAAAAGGGCTGGGTGTGGGAGCTGAAGTTGACGAGAAAATGCCTGAAGAGCCCGGAGCAAGGGACCCGAATTGGGTGGAGGTGCCAAACAGGGAAGAAGGAGGAGCGGGAGATGACGTGCCAGCTGAAGAACTTGACGTATGGTTCACACCAGAAGACGTGGATCCGAAGAGGCTCGTGGTTGTTCCTGAACCACTGGAGGGTAATCCAAACGTACTAGGCAAAGTAGAAGCTGCGCTAGAAGAAGATCCAATTAAATTTAGAAATGGACCCGAACTTGAAGATGAGAATCCGAAAGTGTTTGAAGTAGCAGTCGCTGCGGAGGATGAGGATCCGAAAAGGTTAGACACGGGGCCCGAACCGGATGCTAAGGACCCAAATGGGTTAGCAGTGGTTGCCGAACCCGAAGAGAACCCAAAAAGAGAGGCACCACCAAAGGGGGATGAAGCGGCGGTGGTACTGAAAGATGAAGAGGCAGGACTGACGCCGAATAAAGGGGTGGAATTGAAGCTAGGGTTAGAGATGCCGAAAGTGGACGATGAAGATGCCGGGGTGGAGGAAGATGAGAAGCCTGTGCCCGCCATGGTGGCGGCCGAGAAGAATGTGAATCCCGTAAGGCGGAGGCGACGGTGTGATACAAACGTTAAACGGAAAATTGGGGGGAAAAGAGGAGAGGAGATTGAATCGAGGGCTTTGAAAATTGGGAATTTTGAGGTTTAAGGGTTTGCACGCTGGACCGGATTGAACCGCTCGTCAATTTTCAAAATAAAAATATGTCCGTGTTTGGTTGGATTAAAATAGAATTTACAGTTAATTTTAATAAAAATTGTGATTCCTATTAAATATAAGTTAGAATTGATTGTTAACTAACTTTGATAAAAAATTTAATTTTTATCAAACAGGGATTGAGAGCCTCCATTGATTTTCGTCACTGAGGTTCAAAATATTGATATTATAGAGATATCATATGCATTGTAGAAGTAATTTAAACTTGTTATGTCCCCGTTTTACAATTATTAAAAAAAAATTATTTGTGAAAAATGAATTTTAAAATAATGATTTTTAAAAAAATATATGGTTAAAAAGTAGAAAAAATTTTGATTTTACATGCAAAATATTTGCAAGAATATGTGATTGAAAATGTGTTTTAGAAAAAATAAATAAATTTTATTTTAATGATTGTCAAAATTGAGGCTATGTAAATCTTTATTTTCGTGCTTTGATAAAAATGAATTATTTTTATTTATTTCACTTCGTGTTGTCTTATAAGAGAGTCGTGTTATTCGGTGTGTGAATCGATGATTAAACTTTTAATTAGCGCTTCGTCGATGTAGAAAAAAAATTAGAATGGATTTCGTAAAAATTATTTTTTTGAGAATGTGTTGTTAAAAAATATAAATAATTATGGATTCGCTTGCAAAATTAATTAATATATGTTTGGTTTGGATAAAAAATAATTTTTTTTTATAGATTTTGATAAAAGTTTATAAAATGTAAATTCTATAAAATGTGTGGTTAAGTCACTGTTTGATCATAAGAAAAGATTTCTTGTGTACTTACCTCGTCTTCAAGGGCCATGAAATATATGTTAGCGATTTCATCTTGA
>CAIGRB010017751.1:0-11401 GCA_903798255.1 Fraxinus quadrangulata | reverse complement strand
AAAGGTTTTCATTTTCATTCTTTTACATTCCTTCATAACTTTTCAAATTTATCAAGATAAGATAATTTTGTGCAAGTGATTCATTTTTTTTTTTTTTATGGTTTTATATTCAGTAATTTATGCATGAATTGTCAGTGGACTTTCGAATTCTTTATTTGTTCAAAGACACGTCTATTAATTAGTTAACAGATTATGTTTAATTTTTTGGAAACTTAGATTCCATGTTTTAGATGATTTTTATTGTTGAAAATAAAGGAATTATTTTTATTTGTATCGTTTCTGCTTTTAACGTGAAGATAAGCGAGTTTATGGTAACACTTTAAAGTTTATGAAAATTTGGGGTGTTACAGGTAGAACCCGTGGACGCTAAAGATCCAAAAATAGTTCAGAAGGGTGCTGCCGATGATTTTGTTGTGGCTACAAAGTGGGTATCAGGGAAACTTTTGAAGCCCAATGGATAATGCCAGAGTTTACTTCAATGATAATCAAAGAGAACACAATCTCTTGGCATGAAGCCTCTCGCATACCAGATTTAGTTGAGCTTATAGTCCCTAGGCAGAAATAGCAAATTGCCTACCTCTTGGCTGTATGGCTTTCAATTGTTCTATTCTAGAATTGCAGACTGAGATTCCTTCTTCATCCTGTTATGTGAGAAGCAAATGGGGGAAATGAGGAGTAGAACCAGCAAAACCAAAAAGAAAAAGGAAAGACGACAATAGAATTACCTGACTTTGGAATTCAAAACGGCGTGGTTGCAACTTGAGAGAAACATTGTCGTTTTGAATTAATAAATTGCAATAGTTAGAAATCATTTTTGCAATTTAATTTTTGTCCAAACACAACTTCAACTGGAGTATATCTACATCCATGTGTAAAGGAAGAAATCAATCGGTGAAAATCTGCAATTTATGTTACGTGATGGATTGATTAATTTCAGTTTCCATCTTCATCTCTTCTCAATTTTATCATTTATCCCTCCCCATTTCTTTTTTATCTTAAATTCGGTTACTATTTCAGTTGGAACATTCCATTGTCTCAGTCACGGTTGTAGTAAGGATCAAAGCTGAGTTCCAGCTGTGACAAATGATATCAGAGCATGCATATATTACTTGGCAAATGATAGTTATGGATACAAGGTCTAAGGTAGTGGATGAACATTTGAAGAAGCTGGATCAGGAAATAATTGATTTGGATACAACTTTCAAAGTTGTTACTAGCAGAGAGGCCAAAGTGGAATAAACATGTCAAACAAGAAAAATTGAGGATGCCATATTAGATATGAATCAAATGTATGAGAAAATAATAGCTAAGTTGACACAAATATCTGCTGATCTTAAGATAGAATAGAAAAACAAAGGGATGGAAGGATTTATGTGTAACCAGAGATCTGGTAGTGTATTATCATTACAAGGATTTAATGGTCAGGAGTTGTGTAATAGTGTCAGGGGTGATAACATGCAGAGCCGGTCATGTGATTTTCGGGGCCCGAGGCGAACTCCCAAAATTGGGCCTCCCAAATCAACATAAATGCAAAATTTAACAGTATATTATGCAACGTATTGTTAACTTAACACTGAACAATAGAACTACAAACAAATATAAAGAACAAAACATTTATATTATAAAGTAACAAAATCGATAAAAGTTCAAACAATCAGTTAAATACTATTCGTCTCGCTGTTTTAGCGACAAAAACATTAATCAAAACTGAATAATTTAACTGTTCAACCATATCTTCCTCTATTGATAACATAGTCGATCCATTCAATCTTTCTTGTGACATAGTTAATTGGAGGTAAATCTTGATCAACTTCAATTTGGAGAAACTCCTTTAGGCAGATGCAATTGTAACCGGTATGGTTTACAAGATTTTATAATCAATATAAGCATTTGGGAAACAAATATTCAATGTCTTCAAATATTGTAACACTTCAATTGCTCTCGTTGCTTCCTCAGTATATAGCACCGCAATACCACTAATGTCCGAACGCCCATTATGTTCCAATTATTTCTCAAGATTCATACAAGAGTTCATCAAACTTGAATGAGTTTCACCCCTTAACCTCTTCAAATTAAACAAAAATTCAAATGTGTCATCATATTGTTTGAATTATTCAAATCGAGTCCTCATAGAAGATAGAACTTGATCAATTATAAAAACAAAGTATTCAACTCTAAAAGATTCTTCAACCGATTACTTCATTAATTTAGCTTCATCAAATTGTTTTTTTCTTCGAATTATACGTTTATCTTGAAATACAGTTTCAATTCCTATTTCCTTTGCCTTTCTTGTCGTTCATTCATGGCAATAGCAAATTCAATTTCTCTATATTCTTCAACAAATGAAACAAGTCCTTGCAAGAGGTCGATAGCATGATCAATATCCATATTTTCAGTTTGAAGAAATTTACTCACAATATTGACTGCATGCAACAACCTGTACCAGATAATCATGTCAAGTAAGAACTCAAAATTCAGAAATTCATATGTTGCTAACGACTCGACTTCACTTTTTACTTTTGGGTCTTTGTTACTTTCTGCCAAATCAAGTAACGCGTCTCTTATTTGTGCAGTTTGCTCCATTATAGGCTTCACACTCTCAACATGACTTTCCCAACGCGTTTGTGACAATGGCTTCACCGTCAAATCTTGTACATTATCTTTGAAAAATTTCCATCGTTTGGTAGAAGAGGAGAACAATGTGTAGATACGTTATATCACTCCAAAGAAGGATACAGCTTTAGAAAAACAATTTATCATATCGCACAATGCTAGATTCAGACTATGAGCGCCACATGTAGTATAGAAAGCTCGGGGATTCATCTCAAGGACTCTTCTTTGCACACATTTGTGCTTCCCACTCATGTTAGATCCGTTGTCATACCTTTGCCCTCTAATATCATCAACATCAAGATCAAGTCTGGTCAAAACCTGTTGAAGCTCGGTTGCAAGTTCAAGTCTTGTTGTGTCATCTACCTTCATAAATTGAAGTCAATATTCTTCAATTGTAGGTAAGTTTGCAGCATCTTCAACACATCGTATCACTAAAGACATTTCCTCTTCGTTACTAGCATCGGAGTACAATCAAATATAACTGCGAAATATTTTTCATGTTGAACTTTCTTCACAATTGAACTTCTCACCTCATTTGCCGACAACTGTATCAACTTATTTTGAATTGCTTTGCCAAGATATGTATACCGAATCTCACGTGCTTTAGCCCGCCGAATGTGCTCTTGCATTATCGGATCAAACTCACTAACCATTTACAGCATTTGTAAAAATATGTCATTGTTCTCAACATGTAGCCTCTCATCATCTCCTCGAAATGGCAAGGTGTTTTTGGCGAGTCTTTTCACAATAGCGATTATCCTTGTTAATACATGTCTCCAATGTTCTCTTTCTGCATCTATCACCAATTGAACACTTTTGTCAATTGTAGTTTTCGTTCGAATCCTATTTTCCAATTCAATCCAATTAGTCATGCAACATAAATGTTCATCATTCCTTTCATGACTTTTAATAGACCGATGTAAATTATGTCAGTCTTTGAATCCATCATTACCTAGTTGGCCAACTTTGGTGACCTTTTTTGGTGTTTTAAACAGCCTACAACAAAAGCAAAAGATCATGTCCATAGATATTGAATACACTAGCCATCTTCTATCAATTGTTTGCCCATTTGATAGTAATCGCTTGTATTGTGAAGAATCGAAATGTCTCTTTGCACAATCTTTGGGAAACACAATGTCATCAACTCGTTTTGGACCCATTTCAACTAAATAATCTCTCGTTCTTTGATCAACGTCTTTCCAATTCCCAGGATCATCCAAATTCAAAGAAAAGCCGTCCTCTTCTACCTTATCATCCACTTCATTCATGTAGACATGTCTCATCATTTCTTCTTCCTTATCATCTACTTCATTCACACAAGAAGCTTTCATCACTTCTTCTTCCTTATCATCTACTTCATTCACACAAGATACTTTTATTACTTCTTCGTCCTTATCATCTACTCCATTAACATAGACAGGTAGAATCAATACTTCATCCTCATTCAACTCATTCACATTGTTGCTTTTAAAGTACTTGTCCATATCGCCTACTTGACTTTTAGTCAACAAAAGTTCATTTCGTTTCCTTTTTCTCTTCATAACTTCAGACTCATATTTAGGAGACATTGTGTATGAGTCTATATCTAATACACAATGATTAGCCTAAAAGATAATTACAAAATATCGCAATCATCTCACAATGAACATTTATATAAGCCAACCAGACAACAATTATATAAGCCGACTAGGCTTCAAACATTTTCAATATATTCAATATCAAGTTAGGGCAAACAATTGCTCACTTGAGAAGTAGAAAATCGACGAAAATTATGGAATCACACCCTATTCCACCATCGCATCTCACAAGCCTGAAATCAAAAGTTCATATTAACCACAGCACCATTTGAAGTCTGGAATTGTGACATCTGATATTATCAGCAAATTGGTTGATATGATAAATTTGACTATTTGAGTCCCCTAAAATCTTTGAAATAGAAGTTTTAAAATGAAGACTTCATAACAAAAGTGCTATTACAAAGTTATTTATGAAATATTTAACAAAAAAAAAAATCCCATTCACTACAATTATGTCCGGCTTTATCAAGAAAAATTTCCATAAAAAATTATTAAAAATGAAATGGTAGCATAGTCTTTGCAAGAACATCAGAATGGAAATTAAAAAGTTCATAATATGGCATATTTCTACTTCGTAATCAATCTAGTGAAATTCTCATAAAGCTTTACACATAGAGTTAAAGATAGTAGAAACTTTTCCCTTTTGATATCATAGCAAACCAATCGCACACATTCACAAAACCAAAATAAAATACACTAAATTCACACTTTTACCAAATTCCTCACATAATCTTATCATAGCAGTGTTACTTGTACAAAATGCACGTACAAAAATTAATTTAAATTGCTTGTAACTACACTGATTAAACATGAATTACTTCCATAAAACCATGGGAGATTACTCAATTCACTCTTATCCAATCCTTTTAGCTACAGAATTCAAATACAAAATGAATTTATTCTTCAAAATTTTTTTCTCAATATATACAAATACATATTACACGAGGCTATAGAGTAAGAAATCACCTTTATCCCATCCATAAATGACCTTTTGAGCAAGTTCTGATTCTTTAACTGAAGCTGTGGAACTAAATTACGGAGCAAATTCATGTTTGAATTCATCATAAAAAACAATTTATTTCAGAACTTGAAAAATTTGAAAAACAAAAAACCCTTTTACCTGTTTAACTTAAGGTTTTGAAGGAACAATCTTCGTTACAGTCTTGCAGATAATTTTGATCGACGTCGAATAGGAGTCGAAGATTGGTTAAGCGAGGAAGTTCAAGCAACAGAGAGACAAAGTAGACACTGGAAGTTTGGAAATACCGGGGTCCGGCGTCGACGCAGCTTGACGAACTGTTGGGCACTGCCACACTGGAAGGAGAAAGTCTGGAACTGGAAGTCTGGACTCTGGAAATATCGGCGGCAACACTGGAAGAAGAGTGAAATCGCTGTTGAGTTGAGTTGAGTGTTGTCTGTGTTGATAGGTTTAGGTTACTAAAAAATATTTGGGCCAAATTTTTTTTTTTTGGCCCACTATGTTCGGCTGGGCTAACTTAAAAAAAAAAAAAAAATAGGGCCCGAAAATGAGGCCCCCTCTACTTTTGGGCCTGAGGCACGGGCCTCACTTGCCTCGACCAAAATCGGCCCTGATAACATGGGGGATACAAAGTTGTCAAAAATCGATTTTCCTCCATTTGGGGAAGAGTGACCTAGAGAATGGCTAAGGGAAGCCAGAAAATACTTCCAACTCCATCAGATTTCTGTTGAACTAAGGCTACTAATTGCCGAGAAGTACTTAAAGGGAAAGACAGACATCTGGTTTGATGGCTTCATTGCAAGTCATCCTAATGCAGGCTGGGGCATGTTTTTTGAGGAATTATGTAGAAGGTTTACAATCAAAACAAGGGAGGAAGTAATTGAATCTATCAACAAGATAAGATAGGTGGGAACAGTGACATAACATCAGGAGAGTGAGTAGTCTAATCCTAAAGAGGTACAAGAAGGTGAAAAAGTCATGGAGATATCAGTCGATGCTTTAGCTAGAGGTCCAAAGCACAAAACCATTAGAGTACTTGGGATGGTTAAAGGAGAGAAGAGTGTCAATATTGATTGACAGTGGGAACACCCACTATTTTGTGGATAAAAAAATTAGCCAAGGAGTTGAAATATGCCATTGATGAAACTAACAAAGTTACAGTTAAGGTAGCCAATGGGGAGAAACTGGAGAGTAAAGACTTGGATCAACCAATGGTATGAAAGGCACAAGATTGAGAGTTTTAGTTCAAACTCAGGACCCTTAAATTAGTTGGGAGTGACATGATACTAGAGCAATTCTGTCCAAGTTAATGGAGAAAATGTATAGCAAAGAACCTTATAGGATAATGGGATAATTGTACCAAATCAAGGAGGAGTAAACTAAGGATATATCTGGCCAGATTCTGGAAGTCATACACAAATTTCCCAGCATATTTTGAGGATCCAACAGGGCTACCTCATGTCATTAATGTTTCTCATTACATATTTATACATGTCAATGCATCCATAAGTATACATGAAGTTTCAAGAAATAAAAATTTCCAAATGTCAGCGAGTGAATGAGTGTTTTTAAAGATATATATCTCGAATGTTTTGTCACGAGGTGTATGTCTATACCATAAAAGTTGTGAGTAGGAAATGGGGGCGTGGGGGACAGGCGCACTCGATCAATGTTCAATGAAAATGTTAATATTAACCGCTTTGCAGTACCATCGGTAGGACTCGATCAGATTTCAAATAATAATTGCTCCCTACATTCCGATTGGTTAGACGATACACTGAATGAGCTCACAACGTCTATGTTAAGTTTTTAAAAAAATGAAATAAATGTGATATATATGGAGAAATGTTTTTTTATTTGAAAGTAATTCATACGTATATCATAAGCATATATCTCATGCATGAAGTTTGCTTACTGAGCGTTAACTCACTCTACGTTATCCCTCCTCATTTTTAGATGATGAAGGCAAGATGTTTCGAGATGACGACTTGTAGTGACACAGACTCTGTACTATCATATTTAAATATTGGATTTATTTTGTAAATGAAGTTTACATCCAATAAAATTGTTCTATATTTTTATAATGCATAAATTATTTTAAAATAATAAGTTATGGATATTTATCATGTTAAAGAAAAATCAAATTGTCTTCCACATTTATAATTTTAAGAGAAAAATGAAATCATAATACTTCTAAATCTAGGTATTTAGATTTTTGGGTGTTTCAATTTGGAGATGGACTCAGTATTATTACATTTAAATATTGACTTTGTTTTGTAAATGAAGTTGACATTCAATTTAATTGTCTTATACTTTTATTAAGCACAAGTTATTTTAAAATAATAAGTCAATGCTGAAGAAAAATTAAATCGTCTTTCTGCATTTACGATTTTAAGAGGAAATAAAAATAATAATACTTCCAAATCTAGGTATCTAAATTTGGGGGTATTACAGTATGGGTTTGGGTGATTATACAGTTAATGTGGATTCTCCATCAATGGACAATAGAACGAGTTTCTGCGGCTCATTGCGTGCACTTTTGCTTACGTGTTTCTCCAGATTCGACACAACACCCCATCATTCCATCTATCGTCTAGAGGGACTCCCTCCCAGACTTGAGCACTCCCCATCTACTAGTGATTCTAAGGATGACAATTATTATGAAGAAGACATATATCTCACAAGTCTATGATGACCAAAAGTATTAACCAGATCAGGGATGTACCCTCATGAGTTTCATTGATTTATTTCTTGTATTTCATTGTACTCCCTGTTTTCATATAGGATTATTTACTGTTATTACGCTGAAGGTTTGGTCGATGCCCTCCTCCCATATGTAACTCACTTTTCTATTATTATTAGTATAATACCCACACAATGTGTTTTGATTAAAAAAAAAAAAAAGATGACATATTAAGCTATCGGCGTATGTTATAGGAGAAAATGAATATTGATGGCGCTCACTAGATTGTTACACATAGTAATAGTTGTTAAGACATCATAAGACTTTTCACGTGAACCTCAAACTTATAAGGCTATACCATCTTAAGCTATTGAATGAATGGATCTTATCAATGTTCATGAACGATAAATTATGGACAGAAACATCAATTAAAAAAAAGTGGATACTACATATAACTTTGTACCGACTAAGTTCATGAATCAAAATTTTAAATAAATAAATCAATGTGTCTCCTCTCTAACTATTTATGTTTTCAGGTAAAACAATATTGCATAGTACCAAAACACGAAAAGATCTAGAGTTTAAGTTTTGTTGCTACCTGCACATGACCTTTATTGAGAAAATGAATCCGACCTATATGTTAAGGAATGCGCTTGTCCCCTTTGACAGCTTAAGCTTTCGGATTATGTAGTTTAAAAATAGATACAAGAGATTTGTTCATTTTAGAAGTGGCCAGCTTAAATTGGTGGCTTTACACTTCCTCCGTCGAGGCAACTTCAAAGGGATTTCTACTTGAAAGATGCCAACACTCTTCCAGTATTCGCTAAATACTTTTTCTGATTTAAAAATAGAACGTATTTTATTTTCACTTTTTTATATTTGATTGAAATTAGATTAGAACATATTTATCAAAATTCAGTAATCATCTACGAACATTTTCATCATAAATGTATATATATGTCGCCGATCATCTGAGACGATAGTATCAGCAAGGAAATTTGAAATGGAAACTTTCAATATATGCAAAGAAAGTTGATGGCTAAATAGAGAATTGCTTAGATTTTCTTGAGGATATAGCATTTGTTGTACAAGAGCTAAATGACCACCATTTTGTTATATACTATGAGTAAAGAAAAAATAATAAATCTTTGAACCATAAATCAGAGCTAACCCACGCATCCATTTGCACCTCTGGAGTCTTTATTACATTCTCCCATAATTGAGCTTATTTGACTGCAATACAAAGAATAACGAAGATTCAATGTCATTTTATGGTATATTTGGTATCTTTCTTAATTTTAAACTCCTGTCCAATTTAACAATCTGCAAACATATCTGAAAATGGTAGCAGTACCTGGATGAGCATGTATGTGGGAAGCCATGCTGGTGCAGTTGGTATTCCTACCCATGCAATCCGTAGGAATGTTCAAAATTTAGAGTTGACGAAGAGAATTTTTGTGATCCAGGGAAAGGCTTGATTAAAATTTTATACTTGTTTCACCCAACTTGAATGTCATATTAAGCCTATGTTTCACATCCATTTTAAAGAGTGTTTTGCGGAAAATGAGTTTAAAAATAGTAGTTTTTGGGAGAATGTGTAGTTAAAAAATAGGAAAAAGTTTGGGTTTACGTACAAAATATTTTATCGTATAAATGTGTNTCTCAGCGAGTACATCCAGCTTCTTGCTCTATCTTTAAGCGAAAAAGGAAAAAATTTAAGCTTGAAGGCATATGTTGTACCATGTTGATTGTGGAAGGTTGCAATCACCACCTCAAATTTCCTAATATGCACGTATGGATTCTCATTTTCGAGTCCATGAAAAGTGGGAAGAAGTTGAATCATTCCCGGTTTAAGGTCCATACGTGGCATATTAGGTGGAAAAATAATGCATGATGGTATGGATGTGCGCGTAGAATGAAGATAATCCTGTAAAGTCCTAAAAGGTGCATCATGCTCACTATCAGACATGGTGTTATGTGATGAAGTGTTAGTTTTAACAGATACAGAATCAAAAGCAGTGTTAAAAAGGGATTCAAACTCTATATTAGTTCTGTCAGCAAATCTTCCCCACTCTCCTCGATACCTGCTCATGAAACAAGTAAAAAAAAATGTGAAAATAAGAAAAATACAATAACTAAAATTAAACTAACTAAAAACAAAAGTAAATGAACAATGTCACCCTTTTCAGTCGATCCTTGTGTATTTTGTACCGTCTCCCCGGTAACAGCGTCAAAATTTGATTACACCCAAAGAATAACGCGGTAGTTGTAATGCAGCTTTGAGGTGTCGTATCCACAGGGAGATGAAAAATACTTAAGGGTTCCAATAATGGATGAATTATCGTCTTAAATTTATAGTAAATTCAATATTGAAGTAGCAAAATTCTCCCAGTTGGATTCGATCATTCACATCAATTATTTAGTTTTATAACTCAATTAGAGACTTTATCCCGGCACTCTAATCATAAGATATGATGTTACAAATCAATTTAATTCAAAAGTAGTTCTAAAATCTAGATTTCATATAACTCATTCGTACAATTTTATTGAAATCAGATTCAAAGATCGACCATATACATCAAGTATAAAGCAGTAATTGAATCACACCAATAAAATAATTGAGATTAAAATTCAACAATTAGTTCAATTCATCGATAGAAAAATCGTGATTGAATATATAATTAATTTAGTAATAGTTAAATCAATCTCAATATAGGTTTATGAAATTAAAACTCAATAAATATTTCGATTAAACAATGGAAAAAACATGCTTGAATCCACGAAAAATCTAATAAAAATTAAATCAATTTCAATACGAATTCATAAGAAAAAAGTCTAAAATCTAAAATAATTATAACAAGAAAAGACTAGTTTACATGAATTGATGATGTGAAATTCCCGAATCCAATGAGTTCCTTCGTAACTTTACCCAAAGATTTAGTTTTCCATAAGTTTCTTGAGCCAAAGAGGAGAAGAATGGTGTATAATGAAGAGGGGGCGTTCTGGTGTGTTTTAGGGGTGTTTTTAGGGTTGAAAAGTCGTTATACATATGTTACCAAAGGAGTTTGAGTCGTAGAAGGAAATTGGAATTTCAGGCCCAGAATGAACCATGAGAACGCATAGTTCAATTCTTGGGTACGCACAGTGCACTAAAATCAGGCTCAATAGTTATCTTTTGGCATCTCGCATATGCACGTCCTGCAGGCCTGTGCGTACGCACAGTACAAAATTTTCCTGTCGAACAATTTTCAGTATGTTGATCATCTCTTCCTTTTCTGATGTACGATTGAGGTGATTCAAGATGCGTTGGGAATCTAACCCAAAGGGCTATAACTTTGGTTCAGATGTAAACTTCGAATTCGATTGTCTTCCATGTTAAAAGAGAGTTTCAATATGAGGCTGAAAATTGGTGCAAATCATTTTAGCTTGAAAGTTGATATATGATTATGTTTTGGCTATATTTCATCCCTTTGACTCCTTTTTTTATCCAATTGACCTCTAACACTTTCGAATCTTCATTCCATAGCCGGTTGCATCTATGAATTATTT
>CAIGRB010017744.1:52304-73485 GCA_903798255.1 Fraxinus quadrangulata | reverse complement strand
AGAGAGAGAGAGAGAGAGAGATATGTTGGTTGTAAAGCCACTTTTGGCTTTATCTTCGTAGCAAGTGGATAAGCTAATGGAGTTAATGGATAAAGTTGGCAAGTGGATAACTACAAATAAGTTAATGGATAACTGCTTCACCACCTCTATATATATGTGTGAGCTACAACATATATGTGATCATCTATTTTGAAGTGCAGAAAAATGCAAAAGAGAAAGAAAAGAGTTTTAGAGAGAAAATAATAGTGAGTTTTTTCTAAATAGTTTTAGTCTTTCCTTCCTTAAAGTGTGTGTTTTTCTTATTATAAGATAGAGTGTATTGTCAATTGTGCTCTTCTTATCTATAGAGAGAATGTGTTGTAATAATTTTACTGTAGTGAAATCCTTCTACAGTTTGCCTGTGATTTTTTTCACGTAAAATTATTGTGTTCATCATTTTACTCTGGTTTGCAGGTTGAACAAATCTCTATACGGTCTCAAACAAGTGCAGATAGGTTGGTATAAGAGATTGAATCCTTCATCATAAGTTTTGGATATAACAGACTTAGTTCAGATCCTTATGCTTACTACAAGAGGTCTCAAACAAGTGCAGATACGTTGGTATAAGATATTTGAATCCTTCATCATAAGCTTTGGATACAACAGACTTAGTTCAGATCCTTATGCTTACTACAAGAGATATGGTGATGGTAATTTCATTATTATGCTATTGTATGTTGACGATATGTTGGTAGCAGGCATCAACAAAGATCGTATTAAAGAGTTGAAGGCATAGTTAATTAGGGAGTTTGAAATGAAGGATTTGAGACCAGCAAACAAGATTTTAGGGATGCAAATCTACTGAGATAGAAATTAGGAAGATTTGGCTTTCACAGAAGAACTATTTGAAGAAAATCTTGTGGTGCTTCAATATGCAAGATTGTAAGTCAATTTCTACCATCTCTTCCTATTAATTTCAAGTTATCTTCAAGTATGAGTTTTAGCAACGAAGCAGAGATGATGGAAATGTCTCAAGTACCGTACGCATCAGCAGTGGGTAGCTTAATGTTCACTATGGTTTGTACAAGACCAGACATTGCACAAGTAGTGGAAGCGGTTAGTCTACATGACAAATCCTGGTAAAGAGCATTGGAGTACTGCAAAGATGATCCTAAGATATATTAAGGGTACCTCAAATGCTGCATTATGTTATGCAGGATCAGACTTTACTATTAGATGCTATGTTGATTCAGATTATGCAGGTGATCTTGATAAAAATAAATTCACCACAAGTTATGTGTTTACTCTTGCTGGAGGAGCTATAAGCTGGGTTTCGAAATTGCAGTCTATCCTGGCTACTTCTACGACAGATGTAGAATACGTCGAAGCTACACAAGCTAGCAAATAGACAATATGGTTGCAAATGCTACTAAAGGAGCTCAGACACAAACAAGAGAAGATTGCACCATTTTGTGATAGTCAGAGGGCTTTGCACTTAGTAAAGATCCAACATTTCACTCGAAGACAAAGCACATACTAGTTCAGTATCACTTCATTCGTGAAAAAGTGGAAGAAGGAAGTGTGATATACAGAAAATCCATACTAAAGAGAATTTAGCAAATATGTTAACAAAGCCAATCATCAATGACAAGTTTACTTGGTGTCGATCCTCTATTAGCATAACAGAAATGTAAATAGCAAAAAATGGCAAATGTAGAAAGGATAAAAGAGTTATGGTAAAAGTGACTTTAAGTGGGAGAAATGTTGGTTGTAAAGTCACTTTTGGCTTTCTTATCCATTAAGCCACTTTTGGCTTTATCTTCATAGCAAGTAGATAAGCTAATGGATAAAATTGGCAAATTGATAAGCTAATGGATAAAGTTGGCGAGTGGATAGCTACAAATAAGCTAATGGATAACCGCATCACCACCTCTATATATATGTGTGAGCTACGACGACACATAAGGGATCATCCATTTTGAAGTGCAGAAAAACATAGAGAGAAAGAGAGAGAGTTTTAGAGAGAAAATAATAGTGAGTTTCTCCTAACTAGTTTTAGTCTTTCCTTTTTCAGAATGTGTTTCTCATATTATAAGAGAGAGTGTATTGTCAATTGTGATATCCTTATCTATAGAGAGAGAGTGTTGTAATTATTTTACTACAGTGAAATCCTTCTACAGTTTGCCCGTGATTTTTTCCACGTAAAATTGTTGTGTTCATAATTTTTTTTCGATTTTCTTATTTCTACTTTAGTTATAATTGAGGGTCCCGTACCACAACATCCTAAAAAGAGAGAGCTATGCTAGAAGAAGTGACTTAGTAAAATCAATTTTTTTTTTTTTTTGTTGATTTCTATTTTATATCCAGAATTAGACATGATTTCATATTTATTTTAAGAAAATAAAGGACTCCTAAATAGCAACCCATATAACATTATTCTTCATTAATTAAAAGAGAGTTATTAAATTTTAATGGATTTCAAGCTCATGAATAAGATATTATCAATATATTTAACTGGCTATCATGCCCACAAATATATAGTCAAGTTACTCATATATTTGAAAAAAATAAAAGACTTGAATTAAATCAAGTTAAGAAATAAATAAAAAAATATATTGATAATATCTTTTTTTTAACTCTTTTTTTGAAATTCAAAATGGATTCTGCATTCTGCTCAAAATTATGAAATTCACACGAATTCATAAATTTTAAGAATCCATTAACCTTTGAATTGGTAACATACCTTATATTAATTAGAAAATCTTATAGAATTTAATCATGAAAAAAAATTAAAAAAATACCTAAATAAAGTCAATTGACATAATTCCATTTCCAGGTAGAGATGACGAAATGGACCTAAATTTGCCAAACATGCGAATTAAATCCAATGACGGTTCCCAAGTCAAATCCATCTTCCCCATTGCCTATATTGTCTGTCCTCCTTCCATCCCCCACCCCACCACAAGAAAGGGGGAAAAGGGAAGAAAAATCAACATTCCAGCTCCATCTTCGCCCCATTTCACGACTATATCTTTTCTACTTTACACAATTGTATACGAATACACTTTTATATAACTGGAATCTGGCATTTATAGTGAAAGAGAAAGGAGGAAAATTATGAAGAATAGAAGCTACGGAAAAGTGTCTGCAAAATGGGTCCCAATTTTCTCTCTCTGTTTCTTCTTTCTTGGCATGTTCTTCACCAACAAGTATGTGTAGTTCAAGAATTTGATTATTTATTTTTTTTGTATTGTGAATTATCAAGTTTGGGGTTTTAAGATGATTTTACGTTTGATCTGGGTTTTACAGATTTTGGGTTCCATTGGAATCGAACAATCAGCTCATAGCTAAGCATAGACGTGAACAAGAGCTGCAGATCGTGTCTGAGGATTGCACTACCAAGAAAAAGGTTTGATTTCATGACTAAAAAGCTGTAAATTGGAAGTCAAGTTTTACAGATTCAGAGTTCTGAATATGCATTTATACGTGGAAATTTCACTAAAAATGTTAAAGATTCAAAATTTGAAAGTTTGTTTGTTTCTGGGTGTGGATAGAAAGCAGGAGGTCAAGATAAGAATGTAATGAATGAGGTGTACAAAACCCATGAAGCAATTCAGTGAGTTGAAAATTCCCTAATTACATTATAAGTTGAATTATTTTTCTTTTGTTTACTGTAATTTTGCATTTAAAGTGTAAAATATGCTGAACTTTATTGGGAGGTACATTCAGATCACTGGACAAGTCAATTTCAATGCTTCAGATGGAGTTAGCAGCCACTAGGGGTGTTCAGGAGAAGGGAAGGACTGACGGGTCGGCTGTAAATTCTAACGATGGGTCTCCAAAGAAGAAGGCATTTATGGTAATTGGTATAAATACGGCTTTCAGTAGTAGGAAGAGGCGTGATTCTGTCAGAGAAACTTGGATGCCTCAAGGTGATCCCGAGTCGGTGATCCCTTTTAAAATAGATTTTTTTCTTTACTTAAAAAGAAAAGTAAGCAAACAACTCGCCTGATTTGGTCAGGGGAACAACTTCGGAGATTGGAGCAAGAGAAGGGTATTGTTGTCCGGTTTATGATTGGACACAGGTAGATCACTCTTCCATATTTGTTATCAACTCGATTATTTGGAACTCTGCTTTCTTAAATGGTACTTTTGGTAGGGAAGATTGTATAACACTAGACAATATTATTGAAGAAAAAGAAATTCGGACTTGTTAACTATAGTGTCAAGTCATTCCTGACATCACCTATTAAACACGTACAAGAAGTATTGTTAGTTACATGAGCCTGAAGTTGCAAGAGAATGGAAAGTCATGAAACTTTTTTATATAGCTCGATATGATATGTGAAACACTTGACTGCACATTAAGGATGGTGATTCTCTTGGTATATAAGCTAATGTTTACTGAGAGTGTGAAATATTTGATGAAATTTAAGGTGTTCTCTAAGTGTAATGTGAGGTTCATTTCGTTAAGGGATAGAATTCCACGTCGAATAAAGATGTAAACATAAATTAACTTATAAAGGATTGAGTTACTCTTCTTAATAAGGTTGACCTTTTAAGATGAAACTCCAATTCTTAACACCTTTTAAGATGGAACCCTAATTCTTAATACATTTTTTGTTACCAGATTATGTCTCGCTCTTGTCTGCAACTAATTCAAAACTGTGTTGCTTTTCTTTTCCTGGGAAAAGGAAGAATAAGAAACAAAGTATCAGCCAAGCCATATAAAAACCCCGCCCCATATGCCTATGTTCTGTTCTGTGTTCTGTGGAAATGTGATAGGCAAATTTGAATGCTAGCTTCTTTGTTGAGGTCCAGCTGAAAATTTTAATGCCGACATGTTTATGCACCACCCCTTCCTCCTAAATAACTTTTAGGGCTTGTTTGGTACGATGTACTTGACAGCATCGGATAACATTAAAGAACAAGAAGAAGCTAAAAATCTTCGCTTTTGGATTGTTGAGTCTTGTCCAATGTTGTGTACAAAACATACCCTTACTGTTGAGGATTCATATATATCGTTGTTGATGATAGTGCCAATGATTTTTTACCTATACACGTATTATCCTTACCTTTATTTTTTAAAAGGCTATGGATCGCAATTCAATAAGTCGTTTTGTGCATTGCATAGTGATGTTTATGCAATCATTGCGTGATATGAATCTGACCCGGTAAATTACATTGTTGATTGATCCAGTGCAACATCTAACAGCATCCTGGATCGAGCTCTTGACTCTGAAGAAGCTCAACACAAGGACTTTCTCAGGCTGGTAAAAAGCATGCAAACATCCTTTTCATTTTCCCCCAATATATGTGTGAGCTTAAAGGTTGAAAATCTTAACTATGTTATGTTGTAGGAGCATGTTGAAGGATATCATGAATTATCGGCAAAAACAAAAATTTTCTTTGCCACTGCTGCTGAAAAATGGGATGCCGATTTTTATGTCAAGGTTGACGATGACGTCCACGTCAATTTGGGTAAACACCGTCCGCTTTTCTATCACTTTGAGACTAGATTTCAACTTTGTTAACTGGGTTTTTTCATTCCTACAGGTACACTAGCAGCGACTCTTGCTCGTCATCGATCGAAACCCAGAGTTTACGTTGGGTGTATGAAATCTGGACCTGTTCTTTCTCAAACGTAATCTTAGAGCTTCCACAGTACTTTCATATTTGTAACTTTCTTGCATCAGTGTTATTTAGGCATTTACCTCCTTGGTGTTATCCAGGAATGTTAAATACCATGAACCCGAGTTTTGGAAATTCGGAGAAGATGGAAATAAATACTTCCGACACGCAACTGGTCAGATTTATGCTATATCTAAGGATTTGGCTAACTACATCTCAATTAATCAGTAAGCATTTTTTCTTTCTTTCTTTTTATTGGGTCTAGCCCAGTCGCATCTTTTTTTTTGGTGCTAATATGGACAGGAAGAATATCACACCAAGCTTGTTCATTGTGTTGGTGGGTTTCATTTTGTTCATCAGTTTTTCTGGGATATATGTAATAATTGTTGGATTTATGAATGGTAAATGTAGGCCCATATTGCACAAGTATGCGAACGAAGATGTGTCACTTGGTGCTTGGTTTATTGGTCTCGAAGTCGAGCACATTGATGAGCGCAGTATGTGCTGTGGTACTCCACCAGGTATAGACAAGCATGTTTGGCTAAGCTTGGAAGCTACCTTTTTTGCTCACGTTGTACTTGACTATAAATTTTGTTGCTATTTACAGATTGTGAATGGAAAGCACAAGCAGGCAACGTCTGTATTGCCTCTTTCGACTGGAGCTGCAGTGGAATTTGCAAGTCAGTCGAAAAGATTAAATTTGTACACGAAAAATGTGGTGAAGGGGAAGAGGCTCTTTGGAATGCTTTAGTATAGATACATATGAAGGAAAAAAAAAAGGCTTCAATTTACTCCCTGGTTTCAGCTACCAGGTGACCGAAGGCAGTTTCCGGCATATCAGGTAATATAGAGTGATGCATACGGTTTTTAAGATTTGCGGTCAACATGTGACATTGTAGATATAGAGACATAATTGTGATTTTGAGCTAATACGTGTTCGACTCTAGACGACTGAGATGATATATAGTCCGTTTAGAAGGTTAATTATTGATGTTTAGTTCTTCAATATTTGAATTGGTGTTCTATTTCTGTGTTTTTTTTTCTTTTTTAAATTCTTTTCCCTTCCTTTTTTCATGCAAAAAGAAATTCTGAACCAGAAAACGCCCAGCTGTGTTATATAAAAGGATTCCCTCCGCTTAATTATTTTTATTAAATGGGTCGAGCCCGTGTTGGTTCCACGGTCCGAATAGGACCCAAAGCCCATGTATGAAGGGTGAGCCCACAAATTGATGGTAGAAGAATCGGGTTGCTGACCGACCCGACCCAGCTGGCAAAGTGTATACGGGCTTTAATTTGCAACAAAGAGTTGTATGCGATTTGATCTTCAACTGTCTTTTACCTAGTTTTCCATTTGCTTCACACTTTTAATGTTGGATTATTGTAATTTGCTCAAATTGCAAGCTTACTACGGATTAAAAAAAAATCCTGTATGTACGACTAAGCACCTCATAAATCACTTAACTTATTGTGCAGAGCTCGTAATTTTTTATTTAGTTAAAAACGAGAGAAGTCTTTCTACGTGTCGAACAATCAATATCTTAGAGGATATCTTGCATCCCTTGGAGATCCGAGGATTATTCAGCTCATTGGTACTAAAGACCACAAAGGAACTCGTCGAGTGAGGCCAAGCAACCAAACTCTTTGTACAAGGTCTTGAAAGTATGATCAGACTTGAGATTTTCGTATTTGAGTCGAACTCTAAAAATTGAACCTTCAAATCGTAATGTCCATTTAAATTTGTTATCTTCGTAACCGAACTATAGGTATAGGTCACAAAAGTCGAAAGAAATTTTGAATTTTATCATTTTCACAGTGCCAAATATTGAACTGAAAAAAAAAACACACACACACACACACTCAACAAAACAAATATATATGTTTATTATAATCTTAGTCCAGCTTTATTTCGCCTGTTTGGTCTGTCCAAAAGCGGGCAACCCAACAAGCATTTGGGATTATTTTCAACAACTCACATTGTATAAATTATTTTTTGTAGCTTTAATAATGTTTGTAGGCACATGTATAAAAAATATAAAATAGAAAATAATTGTTGAACCTTTTCACGATATGTGGCATGCATGCATGCATGCATGCTTTAATAGATGTGGTTCCCTAAACAACATAGGACTAGCCACTTCATGCACTCGAGCCACCAAAAAGAAAAAGAACAATTTTTTTTTTTTTTTTTCATTTTAACCGGTTTAAATTATTTATATACTATTTGTATGTCGCTCGATTCCTTAATCATATGTTTGAATGTAAGCGTTATATGTGGAGGCAAATGGGCACATTCTTTATGATTTCACCAAATTTAGTGTAACATATGAAATATGTCGTAAATATATAGATAACATTATGTACTATAAAGAATACGTATGTATGTCATAGTGAAAAATTATTGCTCTTATTCGAGGATATTAGATGAAATCGACAAGTCTGCATTGCTTATGACTTTATAGAAATTGTTTTTGAATGGTCGATTAAGACTAAGTAACAACAATAATAACAATACAAACTGATATGCTTTTAGTTTGAAAAAAAGAGAGGAAGAATGGGCCATCTCTTTGACTCTAGTAACATGCATTTTTCTTAATTTTCTTTAAGAGAAAATAAAAAATTGAGGTGGTTAAAGGGCTTTAGGCCCAAAAAAGATTTAGAAAGATTAAAAGGCCCATGGCCCACGTGGATGGACCATTCACGTGACGCCACATGCGTATAATGTAATGTTTTCGCTGGATGCGTGTATTGTCTATTCGTATATCACGTGACTTGCGCGTGCTCAGTTACCCACCTCCACTCAAGTTTAGAAATAAAGAACTTATCCTGAATAGAAGCTAACCAATGGTCGTTTGGCACGATTATTATGAGTAGAATTTTTAGGTTTTTTTTTTTTTTTTTTTTTTTTTTAAATTTAAGAAAGAGTTATTATCAAAAAGTTAATAATTGTATTATTGTCAACCAAGAAAATAACGTGAACAATAGAAGTTCCATTTATAAAAATTTTGTCAAATTGATCATAAATTACATCTTAAAAAGGGATATACGTTATTCGTAGCTAAGTTTACTTGAATAGAGATATATCCTCTCCCTTCACAAGCCCAATACGAGCATTCACACTCTCATTAAAGGTAGATTATTTTTCAGATGTGAAACATCGAGGAAGCTATAACATATATATCTTATGCACAAAGTCTAAAATTGCCCAACTAAATTTGACTTTTTAATCCATATGTTAGACAATTTTTTGGTCTAAAGTGTTTGTTAGCATTGTAACGAAGAGATTATTTATGCAAGTAACGAAATAAAAAAAAAAAAAAAAGAACAAAAAAAAAAGATTTTCTTTATTGTAATACTACTAATTTATCGAACATACGATATAATCATAGTTCATTAAAAATAACATTCTTGCATAAATATAAACATTTGAGGAAAGAAAAGGTTGAATATAGAAATGCAACCTGAAGAACTAATGATAAAAGAATGTCTAAATCGATGCATTTCGAAGAGCTCTCTTTTGCCTTCATAAGTTCAAATTATAAAAAGGCAACACAATGCTGACTATGAGAAATAAAGGCCAAGAGAGCATTCAAATTCGATTACGCAGAGCTTCTTGTCCATCAACACTGGTCCACAATTTGTCACAAGCCAAGACACCATCAATGAACTTGAGTAATTATTTTGTGTACTTTTTTGTGCTAGTATTTCGTCATGTGATGAGATCCCACTAAATATACCGTCCATGTTAGATATAAACACACTTGACTCCTTAACTTTGTTAGGAACACGATATGCATTCTCCAGAGCCAATGCACGTGTATTAATATTCGTGTAATGTGATTTTAAAAGTTTTACGTGGACTATCGTTTGACCGTAATCCTCTTCTTTTGAGATCCAATGAGTCATTTTTTCTTAACTTCAAAGTATTCTCATAAATAATGGGGAATTGTGATGTTGCAAACCAAACCACTGCCATAATAACATCCTCCAATTTTGAACCATTTGGTCCATATACAATATTACCTTTGAGATAAAGACACACTAACATTAGCCCTTCACTCATCACCTATAGAAATTATTTGACATCATTTGTTTTGTTAAAACTTAAAAGTAACTTTATTTGTACTTGCGTGGAGAAAATATGCCCAGTTCCATTAGGCCATCTGATTCAGTTTGATCGACTCGAGGTAAGTCACAACAATCGGGTTTACATAATTATTCGTATTCTTAACATGGAGTACCGTTCACTCTTTAAGTGAAATTTTTCGAAATCCGTAATTACTTATCCTAGTGTTGGTTAAAAGGGCAAGTCGAGGTAATTTCTATCTGCATTCTTAGATGACACCAAATTAGTGGTCCATTATTCACTCTCATTCTTGGGAATGAGTCCGTAACAAACTCTAAGACTTATTTTTTATTTTTTCTAAGGTATGGAAGAGACTCAAAAGGAAGAATCCTATTAAACAAACTTGTAAGATAACAAAGTGTTATTGAACCACATAGGACAGACAATTACGAGACCAGGATCCGACATTATAGTGGTAATAAAACCAAGAATTCTACCGTATAATTTCAAGAATTTAGAATATTATTTTGTTCAGAAATAAAGAAGTGTCTTCTCCTTTTCTTGATTTATGGGTATTCATATTTTGTATGAAATTTGAAATCGACTTTGTGAATCTTTTCGTCACTTGATCTAGTTTACTGATACGTATATTGAAAGATTTGAAACAAAATCTTTACCGTTTATTATATCACTTATTTATGATATTATGTATCTAAAAGTGTCAAAATGCCTAGCATTCAAAATTTATGCCCAGTTCAACTCGACCGACATGGGCCACTTTAATGTAGTCGTGCCGATTTCCTCCTCCATCCGTATACATGTGAAGTATATGTATCTTATTTCTTTTCTATTGTGCTATATTTTATTTTCATAGGGTCTCTCTCTCTCTCTCTCTCTCTCTCTCTCTCTCACACACACACACACTTCCATTTAATTTTGCCTATCCTTCATCCCTTCTTATTTTCTTTGATCACAATTTCACACCAACCCCGTTCCTAACAATAGAAAAACACACTCCAAAAACACAAACAAAAAAATGAGATCGTCAAATGTAGAATTCAGGAAAGGATCCTATGATCATCACAACCAGATTCATCAGAAAACAATTTTCTTGCCAATGCTATGCAAAGTTTCAATCAAAGACATAAAACTAAATCACTACAAAAATCAATCTTCATCAGCTGATCCTTCTTCCCCTAAAGTCAGTTGCATGGGCCAAGTCAAGAGAAACAACAGAGTCATTAGCTTTCCCACCACCTACAGACTCACAGCCGCTGCCACCAGCGCCGCCGCAGTCAACCACCACCACCACAACAAATACTCCAAGTTGAAAAAACTGTTTTCCAGCAAAGCCCTCATGCCAGCCACCACTAGCACCGCCACTATAGCCACCAGTAGAAGAAGTTGTAGAAGCAGCAGGGAAATATGTGTAGTTGATTCAAGAAAATCCAAGATTAAGGATCAAGAAAGTGTTAAAGAAGTGAATATTGACGAACTGGATCCACCCTTGCCGGTGGTGAAGAGGGTGCAACCACCGGCTGCGACGGCGGGTTTTGGTGGCCGTGATGAGGTGAATCTATGGAAGAGAAGATTTGGTGGGGCGACGATAAAAAGTTTGCAGATTGAACAGATTCAATTATCTAACGACAATGTTCTCCCCCCAACAACTGTATAAATTATAATCTGGGATTTCACTGTAAGGTACTTGAAATCTTTTGCAACGTATAAGAATTCAAATAGTAGATTTTCTTTATTTCTTTAGCTCTTTATCCAACAATTTTGATAAATAGTTGAAATTTATGTCTGTTTCTGATCTCCAAGTGTTCATATAAAACCGTCGTATATATTTGATTTCGAGTAATGTTATTTAGCGGTAAAACATCTGACACTAACGTGACATTAACTGGAACATATAATTAAATGAGTGACTTAATTTTACTTTTCATTAAGCGTATCACATAAATGCTATCTAAATTGACGTTCTAGTACTATTGTTTCAAGATAGCATTATTTTTATTTCTATGCGTTCTTATGCATTAAAGTTTGTGCAAATTAAGTTAAATCGTAGTGAGTAGAATCCTCTTAATAATTACGCATGTTTTGCTCTCACTCCATCCTCGTTGTTAGTGCCTTAAATTTGAAAATTGAACTGCTTGTTAAATTATAGGAGAGAGATTGAGGATTGAAGAACAGAATTTAAATTGGAAAAATTCACAAAAAAATCAATATAAAAATTGTACTTAATTGGGCCCATGTGATGCCACAACCTTTTTTTTTTTTCATATTTGTACTGAAAGGCCTTAAATCTTTTCTTATTATTAATTTATGTGGCCACACTTTTTTGTCAAATTCTTATCACCAATCATATATCAAGCACTTGCTCGGTGAGGATTAAAATCTTGATTTTTATTAAAATTAAAGTCAAAAGTTAATTTTAACCATATATTTCATGATATTCAAAACTTTTCAACCACACAATTCATCAAACATTTGATTCCTTATTATAATTTCTATCCAAATATCATGTTGACATGCTTTGAAATGAGTATATTTTGCTAATATAAAATATGAAAGACAAATAAATCATTTTTATACCCTTTCATCGTCATCATCAGAGATATTAGATGAACGAAAGATTGGGATTAAGAATGCGATGTTTATCTTTTCAAAATTAAAATCAACTACTTGAAAACTGAAATTTTGGATGCACAAAATTTGCTTTAGAATATGATCAATTACCATTCGCAGCTAATGACGAGAGCAAATAATGTACAATTGGGTTCTTTCTAAAATCGCTTTGCCTACCACTTTGAAATTGGAGATGCAAAAATGAAAGCAATGTCATCATCAAGCAAAGGCTTCCGTTGAAAAAAGGCAACAAAGCATCCGTAAAGTATAAGGCAGCAGTATCAATTCTAACCCGCATTTAACAGAAACGAAATAATCATAACCAATAATCTGCAGCATTCAATGACTTATTGGAAACAAGTTTTCCGCAAATACGAAACTTCTTAAGCTAAGAGGACGAAAAGAAGTAAATGACCATTGAGCAAATCTCACTAAACCTTTTCATTCAATTGTTTCAAACGAAAATAGCAAAATTAGCGCAATCTCAGCAATTTGTATTTCTTGATATTTGCCATCAAAATCAGTCAATATTACAAATCTCCAACAATCAAGTATAGAAACAACGCTATTTTCTTCCCCTGTTAAGCCTCTGAAGGTGATAGTTAATGCTTCCCCAAGCTGTTTTGTTTTTGCCAGTCTACAGAAAGATCAGAGGGGAACAGCATGTAAACAGCAAAGATCGAATTGGAAATAATACATATGAATTCAAATAATGCAATTTCCACTTACCTGAGCATCCATGCAGGCATTTAATTGTGACTTTTGCCGGCCACACTTTTCATCACTGCCATGATTTAGAGCCAGACAATTAAGAAACGTAATCATCTCCTTCATGCAAGGTTTTTGAAGATTCCCAAACTTCTTTGGGTTGATATATAAGGTACCGGCTTTCCGACCCATTATTCCCTGACCTAAAGCTGAACATACAGAAAGTAAGATCAAGTTAGAACACGAACACTACACAAAATCAACAGGTAAATCAAGGTTTACCTGTTCAACAGATAGCAGGGAAGTATCTAATATGAATGAGGAAGGCTCTTATTTATTCAGCAAGTCATATCTAGTGACTAACTTCTACCACTAGATCTACTAAGAAGAAGACTCTATTCATGAGAGCCTCTTCAGCTAAAACAAATTGCAGGCAACCAATAGAAGGTGATATAACACCTTGTACCGATGAGTTCAGTATGCATATAAATATTGGGACCCCATCATTGCACTTTAAAGAACGCTCTAGGATCATACTGACAATCATAAGCTTCTATTTGAAATGCAATATATCAAGAAATAAAGGAGTTAAGTTTCAAAATCCAACAGCATTAACGTTATCAGACAACTATTTACTGCCGTGACATGTCAATTAGTCTCTATACGCATTGGAGAAATCAAGTAAGAATTTTGGAATCTTATTTCCAGGTTCATTTCAGGACAGCCTATATCCTGATAATCTGCAAATTCTTTGTGACAAAACGGGATATGAGGATTAATCTTGACTGCAATACATATTACAGAAAAATAAAAAAGATCCTTCTGAAATTGGTGAAAGGTTACATGCTTCAAGCACTATTAATCGTTAAAAGCTGAATTGAGAGTGATACACTTGACTTAATAAAGTTCGACTATAAACAGTTACGATGAAGGAAAACAATTTAGCCAATTGAACACAAATTTGAAATCAAGAAAAGAAAAACATGAAACAAATAGCAGAAAGAAGACAATAATGTTCATCAGTGAACACAATTAACAAGCATTGGGGTATTTATATTTCGGTTAAGAATTACAACCACCCCTAATCATCACAATGCATCTAATAATTGCAAAATACAATTAGAAACAGAAAAACTGCCCCAATAGATCAAACTCATATCTAAAACCAGCAAAAGCAAAAAAAATTAATTGAGTTTCACCTTCACATGGGTGTAAGTAACCAGCAAGCAGGTGGTGAATGATTATCAAGAGCAACAAGAGAAAAGAAATACTGTTTTTCAGAAAAGATAAAAGATATTTGGCAATAAAGATGACAGCAAGAAATCATTGCTGCATCTTTGATGCAGAGAAATCTAACAGAAATCTATTTAATGATTGAAAATAGTTTAACAGGAAAAAAAGAAATCTGTTTATCTTGGAAAGAGGAGAACAATGAAGAAATGAGAATGCCAGAAGAGATTTGCCCCTCTACAATTAGAGTTATAGACTATCCCCTATTTTCTATAACAGATTGACTATGGGCTGGTGTAATCCAAATAGTCACCAACCAATTAGAATTCCACAAGAAGGATTTTTAAAGTAAGGGTTCCAGCTTGACATCAAAATTTTAGAACCAGATCCATGCCGTTGTTTAATTTAAAAATGAAATTAATTTTAGCCCCTAACTGGTATAGATTAAAATCTCAAGTCAAAGATAACAATTAATTTTAACCACACATTTATTGGGACCCACACTTTTTCACCACAAAATTCATCAACTTTTATCAAAATCTATTAAAAATCTGATTCTAATTTACACCAAACAAGGGCTTAGTTACAATTGGAGTGAACTGTCTGGTTGAAACTTGCAATTATTGCTGCCCATCCCTAGTCCTCACAGTAAAAAACTTGAAGTGGTCAGATTGAGGGTACTGAAAACACCAATAGACCAATTTTTTGCTAATTACACATGGGTTTTCAACTCTTTACTAAAGCCACAGATGGTTTTCAGCATTTTGTCCAAAGATTAAAAGTTAAAACAAATGTCAGCAAAAAAATCACTAATGCCAATATTCTTGTTCTGGGAAAATCCCACCTTTCAGGAAGGAGTCATTCTTCCAATTTATGATGTTTGATCATCAAACAAGTCCATGCTAACATCTGAACCCAGTGTCAGTACTGCACAACTTAAGGAAAAATTCACAATGAAGTATGCAGATCATGATAGTGTTCAGCACTCCTGAAATAAGCCAACCATGCTTTCACCCACTTAAACATTTAAGAGGTACAAATTGGTTGGACTTCAGTAGGTTGAAGAAATAGGCACACAACTTTGGCAACACTGGCTTTCTGCAAGATATCAAAACCTACGCGGGTGGGCATACTAATGTCATTCATCCCGATGGTTAGGTAAATACATGAAACAATGATTTTAGTAAAATAGATAAGACAGTGTAAACTAGAAAGTAGAGGGGACACAAACAAGGAGGCTTATTGCTAAATCCAATCAAAGCTCATATAAGCTTTTTATGAACAAAATAAATAAGGGTCTCTTGTTCACATATTTTTTGTAGAGACAACAGTCCCAGCATACAAGAAAAGATAATAAGAACATGAAAGCATTGGTTCTTAGAGCATATTCTATTTAAAAACTATGACCTATATTGAAAAGCCTACATAATTAAACAAGGCCTATTTGTTTGCCTTTGAAATAGTTCAATATGCTCGCTTTCAGTAGAATGGAAACCGTTGTTGCAAAGTGGGAACTCATTCCCAGAGACAATTGTACTGAGGACCAAGTGTCAATCAACCAAAAGAATGGCCATGGAGACCCTTTTACAATTTTACCCTTTTCCGTACTACTCAATTTATACAAATTTTGTCCTATACAACAAAACTATAAATTCTAGTAATCAAGCTATTCAGATTCCGGGAAAATTGGCAGGATTCCTTGTCTTGAGTGAAGCAATAGAAGTAGTAAATAATAAATCTTGGTTCAATTGAGTAGCAGTGAACCTATACAAAGGACAAGTAAGATGACAGCTGATGAGCTGAATGCCAAAAATTAGTATAAAAGTGTGTTTGAGCCACATTATTTTGGAATAATGTATTTTGAAATAGTAGATTGATGAAGAATGTGTGGTTGAAAAAGAAGGAAAGATTATTGATGTGATTAAAAATTATTATTTTATTGAAGAATGTGAGGTTGAAAATGAGTAGAAGAATGCGAATGAAAAAAATAATGTGGCTCAAACAGGGCTAAGTAAACAAATGCTCGCGATTTTAACAGAATCCTAACCCACAACCTCTTATTCTTAGGGCCACCATCTTTACCATTAGAGCCAGAAGCCAGCCATATTGATCCAAACAATTATAATTAGTAGCCAATAAAGAAACAACACAATATCACCACATACATAAAAATTGGAGCTCCAAAGAAAATCATTATGATCAAACTGGAGTAATTAACTAGTGACCAACAATACATCAATATTCAACTATTCAATTGAATGATAAACTTTACAAAACTACCATTCGTCTCCCCATTTAAACCATTTTTCCATTACTTTTTCTCATAGAGAAACAATTTCATACATAACTTAAAAAATCCAGCTCTTACTTTCTGTACCATTATTATCCAATACAAAGGGTAAAAAGGAACGAAAGCAACCCAAAAACGAATATACTGATTCACATATCAAGCAATTCACCCTACAAATAGATTCGAAAAAAAACTCCAACAATATTAAAGCAAGATCAGGTGAGTTACCCGAAGAAATGGGCAAAAATGAATGAGAAAAAATTGAAAACGCCATACCTTAGAACGACTGAAGGGTGACTGTCGATTTGGAAATTGGGTGAAATTTTTTCCCAATTTTTGGTTATTAGTTAAGTGGGCTACGTGATGCTATTGGGCCGAGTGACACAAAACTACATAGGTTACCTAAGGTTACTAGGCCGAGTGACGTGTCAGTTATAACATAGGAAAACCTTTTGGGCCGAAAATAGTACTTTAAAAACACGCTTCAGTTGCATGGTTTGGTGGCCCCATATTGACTAGGCTTCTCCAAAAGCCTCACCTCTAAAAGCCCGGATCGCAAGCATCCCTCCCGTAGTAGGGTTCCAAACCAGTTGAAATCGCCAGACATAATCCATGGTCGATCAATGTTATTATTTAAAGACACGAGTAGGAAAATTCACTATCAGGTTCCTAAGTTTCGAGAAATGTGGCAAAAAGTTACCCGACCAATATTCTATTGCACTCGAGGACTCGGCCATTCATTATTGTAATACTCTTTTCTAGTAGATGGTTTTGTACCTTTGGTTAGATTATTTAAAAATCATACATTTAAAAAAAAAAATTACATAAATGCTTAATAATCCATCCACTATCTTTTGTTAATTATGTTGTATCACACATCAGATCATCCTCATTGATCGAAATCGGCATTATAAACCCTGTTTTAGGCATATAATATAGCAATTTTTTAGAGAATACTCGGTTCTTTCATTTCAATACTTGACATTCCTATCAATCACTTTATTTGAAATATCATATTGGTCCGACTATACTATGCTTAAACTCTTCGTAAATCCTATCATATTTTCTATTTCTCGGGTTTTCTATCCCATGCCAAAAGGTGAAAGTAGGGCCGTAGGTGCGAATATTGTAATATTGAACTCTTCAATCTAAAAATGATGACACACTGAGCCTTTCTTTTCTTTCCCGCTCCCTAGTTTGTATATAGCAGTAGTATCCTCCCCCATGCACTATTCCTTAACCCGAGCCACAGAGACGAGGAGGAACTACCTGGAACCGATCTCTCTTTTCCTTTGTCTCGAGCTGGACGTTGTTCCCTTTGAAAGATTGACCACGAGGGGAGCAAGTTAAACCTCATTCCTCTAAGAAAAATGCTGCAAGTACAGGAAAAAAAATCAAAATTTTTACAGAAATTTGAATTCCTCGCACATAGGAGGCGGCCCTACTTGAATTAAATATTGCCAAAAAACGGGGGCCCACCTTTTGTATGTATCATGTCCGGTTTATGTGGGTTATTTCCTATACCCACATTATTGTTCTTCTCCTAATCCCTTTGACAAAGATTCCCTAGAACTTTTTTTTCTAGATTGGCCCGATTAAATTGTGTTTAAGCTCTTCGAAAACCCTGTCATATTTACTGTTTCTCCTACAGTCAAATTATCATAAAATTATCAATACTACAAAAGATATGAGGTGATGAAATATAATGTCATCTCGATCCGTTTCTTTAATATATAGCATTGTAGCTAGGTGGGAAAAGCTAAAATGAGTTGGATTCCAATTAGAATGTCTTAAGGATAAGAAAATTAGGTGCATCCAACTGAGGGATGCTACTGTGAGTCTGTGAGATGATCATGTCAATAGTACAAACTACATAGTACTCGTATACAATATTAAAGGGTGGCAGATTACACTATCGTATCCTTTCTCAACATTATTCAATATGAAGTGCTCGATAAGACTCAACAATATAATTGATCAGATTTTTATCAAACATGCCATTTACTAATTCGCTTGCAAGCGATACTCGCATTTTGGAATATTAAGGCACACATGAAGTTTCTCTTGGAGTCTTTTTAGTTTATTTAGCATGCAAGGTCAAAAGAACACATAGACAACAAACAAGATTCTAAATTTTTTTTTTTTCCAATTTCTCAATAGTGTCAAAAGTTATTCATTATTCCACATGCAAAACGAACAATTAACCAATTTTCTAATGAGTACTATTCAAATGATTCCATTGTAATATTAACTAACAATTGAAGAGCATGTTTGGCAAAGATTTTTCAAGGTTCTAAGTTGGTTGAATGTCACTTTTAACCAATATTCCTTATTGACTACAAATTTGTAGAGATCCACGTGCTTATAAGGAATTAAAATTTTAGTTGAGCAATCACGAAGTTAATGCTCTCGAACCCTCTTAACATTATTTAAAAATTAGCACGCATTGTTGGACACGATTAAAACTGCCGCGAATAAAACTTATATATTCTTTTTCCTTTTAAATTAATATAGTCGATCTAACCAAACATGTGATTCACCAATGCTCGTCCAAATATTGGTTCAAAATAAAAATTCGATGTGGGAGACAGCACTAACACACTATCAATAGCAATTTTGTGGTGTATTTGTATATTGGACCACTTCGTGGGACAGAAAGAATGCACTTTGCTTGTATTTCAATCTTCAAATTGCATGGACGCGCTTTTGTACCCTTATAAATAGCCAACAATTTTTCAATTCAAATATAATTCCAATGGCCACTCACAGAAGTGTTATAAGTGTGGTCTTCTTTGTTTTATTGATCGGAGTTATATATTCGGAGGCTCGAGTCTCCCTCGGAGTCGATAGTTATGCCGGTATTGGTGTTGGCGGCGGCGGAGGTGGCGGAGGTTCTGGTGGAGGATCCGCCTCTGCAGCAGTAGGTGAACATGGTTATGCAAGTGGTGCTGGAAGTGGTGGCGGTAATGGTGCTGGATATGGTGGTAGTGGAGAACATGGTGCTGGAGGCGGAGGCGGTGGAGGTGGAACTGGTGGCGGAGGAGGGTCTGCTGCTGCAGG
Source organism: Fraxinus quadrangulata (assembly GCA_903798255.1). NCBI lineage: Eukaryota > Viridiplantae > Streptophyta > Magnoliopsida > Lamiales > Oleaceae > Fraxinus > Fraxinus quadrangulata. The sequence continues at coordinate 53,896 of CAIGRB010017744.1, read as the reverse complement.
AGGAGATCATGGGGCAGGTTATGGTGCGGGAGGTGGTGAAGGGGGCGGTTCTGGGTATGGTGCAGGAGGTGAACATGGAGCAGGTGGTGGTGGAGGTGGAGGAGGAGGAGGTGGAGGTGGTGGTGGTGGTGCTGCTGGTGCAGGTGGGGCACATGGTGGTGGGTATGGTGGAGGTGAAGGAGCGGGCAGTGGAGGTGGCTATGGTGCTGGCGGGGAGCACGGTGGGGGCGCTGGCGGAGGAGGAGGACATGGAGGTGGTGGTGGAGGTGGTTCTGCTGGAGGAGCAACAGCCGGTGGATATGGTAGTGGAGGAGGTGCTGGCGGCGGAGCAGGAGGAGGAGCTCATGGTGGAGGTTATGGGGGAGGTGAAGGTGGTGGTGCTGGAGGCGGAAGCGCTTCTGCTGGAGGTGAACATGCCGGTGGATACGGAGGAGGTGCAGGCGGTGGTGAAGGCGGCGGCCACGGTGGCTACGCCCCTTGAATACAAACTACAATGTCAACACCATTAATTGCATTGTCCAAAATGGATATATCTTCTTATTAAAAATGTATTAAGAATAATTTAACTGATGATGGTGTTAAGAAATGTGCTTAGCACTTAAGTAGTGCATGGACGTGTATTCAGCTTAATCAAATTAAGTTAATTATAAGCTGCATTTTCATACGACTATTATATTTTATGTCAGAATAATTTAGATCTTTTTAAGTTGCATAAATATTGATGCGCGGATGAAGAAATTCGACAAACTAAATGTCGTTAATTCAATTTAATGTCTACAACGGTATAGAAATTGTGTGTTTTTTTCGGTGAAACTCTCTTTGGCTTCAACATTAAACAAAATCAGATGGAATGAAGCAAAAATAACACGCCAATTTGTTTCGCTCAGGTATGGTAAAAAAATTACTTACATTCTCATCGGATCTCCACCCGTATATGCTCTTTTTGCATTGATCTTCATCAACTAATTAATGATTGTTGGTTCGAAAAAGTTACAAATCGAAGACAACTTCCCATTATCTCACACCCAAAACCCCAATCTCATGATAATAATAATAATAATCTACCATTGAACCCCTAACCAACTGCCCAATACATGTAATCCTCGTTTACATATCCATCAATAAATAGGGGCCGTTGTCCATTGTCGCGCTTTATTGAATCCACTAAAGTCGTACGAATGAAATTATTTGTTTGATATTTTTGTATCACTTCCAAAAAGACTCTAAAAGTATTCTTGTAGCCACCGCGAAAAATAAAATATTATGTGAATCCTTAAATAGGTGGTTGAGATTTTAGATGAGATATCTACCAATTTAGATGAATTTCTTTGATCATGGGTCAATTTATTGAAATTGGAAACTATTTGTGAGTTGTTCAGTAATTGTCATGCAGAAGAAAAATAGTACTAAAAATAAACCTAAAATATCTCGTGACAACTCACAACATTACATCAAGAGAAATCAAACTAAATAGCGCAGAATTTGAAATGGATTTTTTTGCGAAAAGGATTATTATTTATAAACATGGATGACTCATATTTGTTAAATAAATAACTCTCTTATAGCAACAAGAGGGGAGGGGGGGGGGGGGG